>BPLR01003316.1:0-26362 GCA_021605095.1 Caerostris extrusa
TTATTGGTAAGAAAATTGAGATTTCTAAAATTAATAATATAGGTACTCAAAAGAAAAATATTCGCCAAGAAAAAATCGGAGACCAAAAAATAAAAGGTAAAAAGATTGAGGTTTTTGATTAATTTTGTATTATCAGGATCGGTGTGGTAGCGAGCTAAAATGGCCAAAACGTAAGCAACCTAACCCGTTTAGCCTTTACTGATCATGATTGAAGGCCATGCTTTACCTGAATATTGAGACCAACCAAAGAATATCCTGAAACAAAAAATCATAAATGATCCCACGAAAAAGACCCACATCACCAGAACATTTCATGATTGGCTTTTTCCATTTTACATAATTTTTTATTTTGTTTTCTTCATTTTTATATAATTTTCAGTTTTTATTTTTTCAAATTTTGTAATTTTTATTTTTATTTTTATGTTTTTATATCTATCCTTTTGTTTTCCTAACAAAAAAGGGAATTTAAAAGCGAACGAAAATAAAAACCCTAACTTAATTACTAGTCGGAAAGTTATAATGAATTTAAAGCTTGGCGCTGGCAGCCAGGGGCAGAAAAAGACGGAGTTCACCAGTCTGGAACTCAACTATTTTTGCATTATTTTTCGTATGTAGTGATATGATTAGCTAAAAAGCTGTTTGGAATGTTCCAGCAAATTTCAGCCTTCTTCAAAGTAAGGAACAGAATGTCATGCATCATAACGAACACAGTTGAGTTGAAAAATCGCCAGCGATAAATTTAGTTGACATCAGTGGATAGTAGGTTTTATAACGCCTAAGAAGAAATGAAAAGTATATTTATTTAAAATTGAAATTACATTCTACAAGAAAAATTCAGGTTCCGAAAATTATCTGCGGGCAAGAAATAATTGATATTTATATCAAAAATGGGTCATTCATATTGGTCAGCAAGATCGTGAAAAAAGCATCTTCAGATATTGATGGCTTGACACGCTGCTCTTTGTCAAAAATGAGATTATTTTCAGTTTTAAAATTCCCAGAGCTGCCGGTTTTTTTTTTTTTTTTAGGTTGCTGGTACTGTCCTTGACATCATTGTGAGAATTCAAACATAAATATTATTAGTTTTGGGGGTTACAGCTTACAGCTTTTGCAATGAACCTTTAAGAAGCTGATTCCAAGCGACTTTGAAGTGGTTAGATTGAACAAAAGAGACACATTTCGTTTGTTTGCGAGAAGCATTATGGAGATAATTCTTGGATGACATTGGTGGAAAAATTCTCGCGCGTTATCAGGAAATGGTACGAGCGGTATAAGCGGTCGGCCGGCGAGGATGGTGAAGGCCGGGGAGTGCCTCTTTGTCGGGCTAAATCAACCTTAACCGACAAGAAGCGCGTCCGGTAAGAGATTTGGTGTTTACAAACGCCGTCCTTACAATTAATCTTTTGCTGATGATGATGAGATTTCCGAAATAACGATTCATTTTGAGACTCAACCTGGCGTCAGATCTTGATTGGTGCCGAAAAACACTAGTGCGCCAGCTCATAACATTGATTCTTCATGACTTTTCATAGAAAGTGAAACCCACCTCAGGGCAGTTTAAGATGAAAGGGTCCTGAGCTATTTCCATATGGGGCGGCCCTTTCACTCCTATTTTAAGTTTTGTAGAATTGTGAGAGATAATAAAATGCATCATTACTGTGATATATATTAATATGTTAAATGAAACATGTTGCGATAGGTACTAATCTTTATAAAGTGCCATGGATATTAAATAAAAAAAAAAAAAAAAAGTCAAAGGCACACTTATTTCCAATATTTATTCCTCAGTACACTATAGAGTACTTGTAAAAATAACTCATCAAACATAACACACAACATTTACAAAGAAACAAAATTCAAATAATAAAAATCTTTTTACATGAAAATAAAATATTGCAATACAATTTTTCATATTTTCTATTAAATTAAATATATTCAATATTGAAGATTAAAGCAAATTCAATTCAGATAAATTTAATTCATAATCATTCGCTTTTTAAAGTTTAAGTATGAATTATTATGAATTTTAAGTTTTAAACTAAACCAAAAATGGAACTTTAATCATACAAAATCCAGATCACAAAAAAGAAAATATCAAATTGTATACCATATTAAATTTCATGTTAATAGTTATTTTATTTAGAACTGATTCAATCCAAGTATACATTAAACCAATGCATTTTTATTTTGTTTATTAGTCATATGTTTAGAATTTCTCCTTGTTTTCTATTCAGTACTTACTGTTTTAGAATAGTGATTCTAATTTTGCTAACAATTTGAATGCAGAACCTCTTGATCTTGAATCCCTAGCTGAAGCCTAGAGTTAGCCTGGGGAAAATCGTGGCACTGTGTATATAAAGAGAGAGAAAGTCTTTTTATATATTTATACATATATATATATATATATATATATATATATATATATGTAGATTTAGCCGCTTGCAAAAGATGCATCCCGGGCGAACCCCCAATTTTTGTAGGGGTTTAGCACTGGTTCCAACTGACCATCCCGGCCGAACCTATAGTTTTGTTAGACTTCTCTACCAGTCTAACCAAAACTGAACTTTTGAAGTGGGTGTCTAGGGTGTATTTCAAAACACATTAACAAAACGTTGTTTTCTCTCAACAAACAACATTTAATTAAGCATGGTTATATGTACAGTGATATTTACATTAACAATTAATTAAGAGACAGCACTGTCCATTCTCTCGCTGCTTGACGCAGCCTCCCATCCGTTCTTTGTCGCCAGCGTTCTCTTTCCTTTCTTCATCTGTGGGGATCTCACCCCTTCTCGTGGGGTCAGAGTTCACAGTTTAATACACCCCTCGTTGTAAATAGGCTCTGTCAATGACGGCAGTAAGTGTCGCTATCTGGTGAACACAAACGAAATCCTACACATATATATATATATATAAAGACCTCATAGCGTGACGGTACAGGTAATGGGACCCGTAGGACCCACCTCCTCAAGAACAATGGTCAAACAATGATACCCGTCTGACTAGCATGCACAATTACACTTGAAGAACAAAATGAAGCTGTACTACTAGTGCATTTGCAAATGGATTTTCGATTGCCCATATCCTGAAATTTTGTACATTGACAAAACCTAGGAGAGGAAATGGCTCGTCCGTCCGCAAAATGTTCTATGGGCATTCATTATTCCCTTCCATGCAAGCAAAAAGTTCTAGAGCAAACTTGTGTCTTTTAGCCAGTCAGTCAGGGAGCAACACCTGAACATGCATTCTTTTGTATATATATTATATGTGTATTTTTTTTTTATTGTGGATAGCGACGCAAAAATATTACGTTACACTTTTATGTATGTCTAAAGATCGGGCAATTCCCCGTGTACCACGTTTGCACATCACTGCTCGGGCCTTCCTGTAATACTGTGGTCGCATCTTCTACTGACATCGAAGCAATTGATTTCCGCCCTATCCTTCTTTTCTTAATCATTTCAATTTCAATCGAATTTTTAATTATTTTCTGCAGACATCGGACCATACCCCATTTTCATACCCTTTAACCAGAATTTCTGCACAAAGTCGTCGTTCTTGTAAAAGAGCTTCACAAGCAGAGCTCAAGACAAACTGCTGAGACGCAATTTAAGGAGAACGATGATGGTTGACGCATTCTTTTGGGGCTATTTAGGACAGGGTAAATACCGTTGAAACAATGCAAATTGCCCAGAATATATGTATAACTATAACAAAAAATTAACTGAAAATTAGAAACAAATAAAAAGAAAAGAAAAATATTTTCAAAAACTAAACTAGAAATTAAACTAAAATTTTGTGAAGACGTTTTAAATCATAAATGGAAACGTAGTCAATCTCCTGGATTGCAGTATTTTCATGATTAATAAGCGTGTCAAAAATTTAACAGAGATGTATTTAAGAAAATCTTTTAAGGAAGAAATGTTAATAGCTTTATAGACATCAGAATTGCGCATGAATCATTTAGCAGAGGTAATTCGGCGGGTAGTGATATTTTGTTTAGTTTCAAAGCATAGCCGTATAAAGAAGAATTTTGTTATCCCTGCTTATGGTAGGATTTCTATTTATAAGTGGGTAGAGTTTTCTGAATGCAATACGAAATTTAGTTTTGGTGTGCAGAAAATGTTGTTTCAAGTTAAATGCTGATCCAGTATAACTCCTAATTATTTTGTTTGACTATTCCAAGTGGTAATATTATAACTGATCTTAATCACGGGTTACTTTTATTTCCAATAAAGAATGAAACAACTTCAGTGTTATCTACATTTAAAGAAATTTTCCATTTAATGAACCAGTTATTGAGAATTTTGAGGTGATTAGTAAGGGTGATAGCTAAGAATTTAGGGTTTTTATTTTTGCAAAGGATTGCAGTATCATCAGCGTAGATAGCAGTTAAGAGTTTAGGATTAGTTGGGATATCAGCAATAAAAATTGAGAAAAGAAGAGGGGAACGTTTACTACTTTTTGGAGTACCAGCTATAATATTTTTTAATAGAAGAGAGAGTTTTGTTTACTTTAACAGAAAAAATTCTATGATAAAGATAGAAGCGAATAAGTTTAATCAAGTGAGGGCGAAAGTTGATCATAATAAGTTTATATAATAATCCGTCAATCCAAACTCCATCGAATGCTTTCTGAATATCAAGAAATACCCCACTCGTGCAATATTTGTTTTTGAAAACTCTCAGTAATAAATTCGATAGTTCTCAGTAATTGATGTGATAGAAAGGTTTTTCTGAAGTCAAATTGTTCAGGATTTAAAACATTATTTTCAGTAACAAAAGTATTCATATAATAGACCATTAACATTGTCAACCAAAGAACTCTTCAATAACTCTTCAAATAACTCTACAATTTCAGACAACAGTATTAGAAAGAATAATACAATAGCATGCAAGCAAGAGAAATACAATGGCTCCTCCTCTAGCTTCAGACATAAAAAGCAAGTCACGCTGCAAGAAAACCTTTCAACATCAAAATTCCCAATAGACTAACGGCCTGTAAGTGCAACCTCGTTAAATAATATTAAAACTGAAATATTAACTGTAATTGAAATCCATCCGCGGATAATTTATCAACTTTACCAACAATAGAATAATTTCAAAAATATTCTTATTCCATTCTATATCCAATCATTCCATTCTTTTTTTTTGTAATAACCGTTGTCCTTCTCACGTCATTGTTTTTTTTATTTCTAGTTACACCTGACTCTTTTATATCTATTAATCTACAACCTTCTCATCATTTGGATTTTGAAAAACTCAAACAATATTTCCATTTTGAAAAACATCAAGTCGTCTTCAATAATGGAACTTTAATCACATCAAATTCATTCATATAGATCTAAATCTTCATAATTGTAGAAATTAAGAATCTACAATAGACCATTAAATTTGTCGACCAAAGAACTCTTCAATAATGTCGCAATTTCAGACAATAGTTTTATAAAGAATAATACAATAGCATACAAGCAAGAGAAATACAATGGCTCCTCCTCTAGCTTCAGAAATAAAAACCAAGTCAAGCTGCAAGAAGACCTTGCAACATCAAAATTCCCAATAGGCTAATGGCTTGTAAGTGCAACCTCGTTAAACAATATTAAAACTGAAATATTAACTGTAAATTAAAACCCATCCGCAGATAATTTATCAACTTTACCAACAATAGAATAATTTCAAAAATATTCTTATTCCATTCTAATTCCATTTATTCCATTCTAATTCCATTTATTCTTCGTTATTATAATTTCATCTCTCATGATAATAAATGCAAATAGATGCCAATCAGGATTTGAAAAAGAACAAAAAACATTGCAGCAGTGGATAGCTATTATTTATTATTTCCATATTTTGCTTAAAAATCCAAATAAAAATTAAAAACTCAAAAATTTGTTCGTTGTCCATTAGTATCTCGTGCTATTTGCCCTTCGTCTCCGAAAAAAATTAAAAAATTAAAATTTGTCCGTTGTCAATTAGTATCTCGTCCTATTTGTCCTACGTCTCTGAAGAAAAATGAAAATATGTCCGTTGTCAATTAGTATGTCGTCCTATTTGTCCTACATCTCTGAAGAAAAATGAAAAAATTAAAAATTTGTCCGTTATCAATTAGTATCTCGTCCTATTTGTCCTACATCTCTGAAGAAAAAAAATTAAAAAATCAAAATTTGTCCGTTGTCGATTAGTATCTCGTCTTATTTGTCCTACGTCTCTGAAGAAAAAAATGAAAAAATCAAAATATGTCCGTTGTCATTTAGTATGTCGTCCTATTTGTCCTACATCTCTGAAGAAAAAATGAAAAAAATTAAAATTTGTCCGTTGTCAATTAGTATCTCGTCCTATTTATCCTACATCTCTGAAGAAAAATTAAAAAATCAAAATTTGTCCGTTGTCAATTAGTATCTCGTCTTATTTGTCCTACGTCTCTGAAGAAAAAATGAAAAAAATCAAAATTTGTCCGTTGTCAATTAGTATCTCGTCCTATTTGTCCTACGTCTCTGAAGAAAAATTAAAAATCAAAATTTGTCTGTTGTCAATTAGTATCTCGTCTTTTTTGTCCTACGTCTTTGAAGAAAAAATGAAAAAAATCAAAATTTGTCCGTTGTCCATTAGTATCTCGTCCTATTTGTCCTACGTCTCTGAAGAAAAATTAAAAAATCAAAATTTGTCCGTTGTCAATTAGTATCTCGTCTCTTTTGTCCTACGTCTCTGAAGAAAAAATGAAAAAAATCAAAATTTGTCCGTTGTCAATTAGTATCTCGTCTTATTTGTCCTACGTCTCTGAAGAAAAAATGAAAAAAATCCAAATTTGTCCGTTGTCAATTAGTATCTCGTCCTATTTGTCCTACGTCTCTGAAGAAAAAATTAAAAATCAAAAAATTTGTCCGTTGTCGATTAGTATCTCGTCTTATTTGTCCTACGTCTCTGAAGAAAAAAATGAAAAAATCAAAATATGTCCGTTGTCATTTAGTATGTCGTCCTATTTGTCCTACATCTCTGAAGAAAAATGAAAAAATTAAAATTTGTCCGTTGTCAATTAGTATCTCGTCCTATTTATCCTACATCTCTGAAAAAAAAATTAAAAAAATCAAAATTTGTCCGTTGTCAATTAGTATCTCGTCTTATTTGTCCTACGTCTCTGAAGAAAAAATGAAAAAATCAAAATTTGTCCGTTGTCAATTAGTATCTCGTCCTATTTGTCCTACGTCTCTGAAGAAAAAATTAAAAAATCAAAATTTGTCTGTTGTCAATTAGTATCTCGTCTTTTTGTCCTACGTCTTTGAAGAAAAAATGAAAAAAAAATCAAAATTTGTCCGTTGTCCATTAGTATCTCGTCCTATTTGTCCTACGTCTCTGAAGAAAAATTAAAAAATCAAAATTTGTCCGTTGTCAATTAGTATCTCGTCTCTTTTGTCCTACGTCTCTGAAGAAAAAAATGAAAAATCAAAATTTGTCCGTTGTCAATTAGTATCTCGTCTTATTTGTCCTACGTCTCTGAAGAAAAAATGAAAAAAATCCAAATTTGTCCGTTGTCAATTAGTATCTCGTCCTATTTGTCCTACGTCTCTGAAGAAAAATTAAAAATCAAAATTTGTCCGTTGTCCATTAGTATCTCGTCCTATTTGTCCTACGTCTCTGAAGAAAAAAATTAAAAATCAAAATTTGTCCGTTGTCAATTAGTATCTCGTCTTTTTTTTTGTCCTACGTCTCTGAAGAAAAAATTAAAATATCAAAATTTGTCCGTTGTCAATTAGTATCTCGTCCTATTTGTCCTACGTCTCTGAAGAAAAAATAAAAATAAACATTTGTCCGTTGTCAATTAGTATCTCGTCTCTTTTGTCCGTCTCTGAAGAAAAATGAAAAATATATCCTTTGTTATTGTAATTATCGTGTGTTATGTTATTTTGCTTTTTTCGTATGTTTTCAATCTAAAATTTGTACATATGTAAATATTCATTATTTGTAAATATGACTTCATCCATTAATTTTGTAAATATAATTTCATCCATTAATTTTGTAAATATGATTTTATCTTGTCATTTTGTAAATATTCGTCATCTTATTTGCTGTAAATATTGTTTTTCATTTTTTTATTTTTCTGTATATAGCTTTTTTTTTCATAGTTAGGTTAATTAGATCTATTTCATTTTTCAATTTTTACGTTCATCTTAACGTATGTATATTTCATTTTTAAATTTTTGATGTTTACGTTCATATAACGTATGCATATTTAATTTCTCTTTTATGTAATAGATACATATTTAACTAAAACTTGTTTATTTCATTCGATGTTGTCGTACAAATTTTTTCATTCAATAAATTTAAGACAGATGTGATAAGATAAAGATAAGATGCAGATTAAGATAAAATAAGACACAGATTTGATAAGATAAAGATAGGAACGATTATATAAGTTAAAAATTAGATTGTTTTACAAGAAATCAAAACAACTGAAATGATAAGATTATGAATTTTGAATCATTATAAATGCTCTTATATATATGATCATATATGTATAAGAGTATTATTATTATGTATTTGTGCATCACTTGCACAAAATTAACGTTTTATACCCTATATGATAAACTATTTATTTCTTGGCTAAAACAAGTAAATACGCCAATTGAAAGGAAGGTCGCCAATTGAAAAGAATGTCGCCAATTTGAAGAAATTCGCCAACTGAAATTAAGATCGAAAAATATAAACTGATTTTTATAAATTCTGAAATAGTAAAAACTAAGTCATAGAATTATTTCTTATAATAGTCTTTACAGTTATTTTAAAATATTGAAAGTTTATAAAAACTGTAATTTATCCATTTTGAAACAAATCAGAAGGGCTTTCGTAATAGAAATCGTTCTTTTCAAGTAGAAGCCACTTTTACCTGATATTTATATTGGGTTTATATTTTACCTGATATTATTATTGGGATTTGGAGTCAAAAAATATTTGGCGAAAAGATTTCTTGACTCCAAATCCCAACGGCCCCTATTTTGGGATTTTACCCCATTTTTGTACAGAAATTTAACCAATTTTTATAATTGGAGACTACATGTGACATGAACACACGAAATGAGACATAAAAAGAAAAAACATTGTTTATTTACAACATCAATGAAAAGCGCTTCTTTTGATTAAACTTGTCAGTGTCTTTCCATAAATTTGGCCTCTTTTTGCGAATAACTTCACGTAAACGACGCATAGCACTCAAATAATATTCCATAATCGAATAACACAGTCAACATGACCTTGATTTTTGGGCGACTTTGGCGTACTCTTTTCGGTCTTGCTTCTCGACAGATCGTTTCGCGATCTTTCAGATATTCTCTCGACAGATCGGTTGTTACCGGGTCGTAAGCATAAATCCAAGTCTCTTCACCAATTATGATACATTTCAACTTGTCCTGATTGTCAGAAAGCATAGTTTCACACACTTCAGCGCGATGGCGTTTTTCCAAAACATTTAGTGTTTTCGGTACCAGTCTAGATTTGACGCTTTTGAGTCCCAAAATGGAAGTGACCAATCCTTTTGAAACTCCAACATCAGCAGCAAGGTCTCTAATTGTAAATCGATGGTTTGCAAGCACCAAATCTTTAATTTTTTGGACGTGAGCTTCGTCGGTTGAGGTTGAGGGTCGACCAGAGGGCTCTTCGTCTTCAAAGCTTTCTCTGCCTTCTTTGAACTGTTTATACCGCTTCTAAACATTTCTCTCCAATATAGGAATGTTCATAGAATGTCTTCTGCAACATTCTATACGTTCCTGCAAAAAAAAATTTAAAAAGTTCTTTGCTCAATTAACTCTGACATTTCAAAAATCGCTGGAATCAGTTTGAGCGTCTCACAAATTCAAGCGTAACTCAAACACTAATGAATATTTTGACGTGAAATTTCACACAGATGTCAAGGACAGTGCCAACAACCTAAAAAAGAGAAAAAAATTGAAATTCCATATGCCGGGATATTTAAATTGAAAATTGGTTTTACTTTTGGGTCACAGCAGTATCTGCTTGGTATCATCGAAGCCAAATGTGGTTTCTAAAGATGTCCAGGCATTTCGTGCATGCTTTCATGCAATGGATAGTCGAGCAACGAGGTCCTCAATTGAGTTAAATGGGTCCCTTAAATAAAAACACTGAGTAAGAATAGAGAGGGTATAAGTTGGGGCATTGTATTTGACTGTTGCGAGAAATTCGTTTAAAAGCGTGTTCGTGCCTCAACGCGTCACTTACGACTATACCTTACTATAAAAAATATATATGTACGTTTTAATAAGCTGTAACACCCCTCAAAGTATGTCCCATGACCGTTGAATCCCTGTATATTTTTCTTATTATAATAACAAATGTATGTATCAATCTTCTCATCAGGTCTCAAAATTCAAGTTTTTCTATAATTTGAGAAATAAAATCTTAATTCCAAATAAAAACTCTTGTAGTAATAGTAGTAAGAGCTGTCTGCTTTGTAGTAATAGTAGTAGTAGTAGTAATGAAAATTGTAGAGAAAACCCAAGCATTGGTAAACTTGATCGAAAGGACATGTTATTTTACACTGTTATAATGGTTGATGATCGTTGTTTCCGTCCCAAATCATTTTGCCTTTTTGTAAAAGCCACAAATAAATTTTGGATAAAGGGTTTTTCCAAATATGATAAAGTAAGTCCTGTTCAACAAGACGTAACCAATTTCATGTCTTCATCCATAATTCCATTTCGTTGTATGTGGTATTAGATCTTTGTTGTTAATATTAAAACATGAAGGTGGACAAAGATAGAAGTGACACCAAGTTTTATTGGGGAGTCAGGACTCTTCACGAACTGAAATAATATTGAAAATAAATAAACTTTTGAATCCAAGCTATTATAAAGCTTTCATCCAACACTTCCGAACCTGTATTCTGTGAACCCCAGTTGTTCCATAGAAGATTATTAAGCGTTCCTTAAAAAACACGAAATTCTGGTATATTAGTAATTCTTAGTAATTTAAATATTACATTCAAATGTGACTGTTTCTTGGTGTGGGAAGAATTTCAAATTGAAATGCATTTAAAAGCAGATGAAATTAGTAACGTAGTTTTAGAACACTTATATGACTTTTAGTCAATACTTTTCCAACATTTTCTAGGCCATCTGAGGAAAATTGTTGTTGTTGTTGTTTTGGTGCTTATCCCTCTGGTTTAGGCACCTAATCCAGGTCCAAAAGAACATCTCGCATTAATAAATCAAAAGTATCGCATCAAAAGTATCTCGCATTAATAAATAAATATCTCCCTCATACAACAACTGCCTCTCAAAGACACCAATAGAATCAATGATTTGAGAGGGAGGAGAAGTGGCTAAGCAGTGGCAATAGGCATACACGCCTTCACATTTCCTTTGAAGGTTATACTCCTTATCCTAGATAAATCCAATCCCCAGCCTACATAAAGCAGTCTCAGCAAAACTTGGGCAAGTGCAATGCAAAAGACAACCCGGGGTACTTGGTGGTATACCAGTCATGCTTGGGTTGAATTTTCCAAGTGGTATTTACTTTGGCCAGAAATAGGGAATGTACCTCAGAAACTCGAAAATCAAAGGAAGGAGTAGTGTGAAATTCTATTGTACTAAACTCTAATTCTAACTCTGTAATTCTCTACAACAGGACAACGTATGCCGGGTTCTGCTAGTTTTTAATAACAAATATAGTTTCCCTAAATAATGCAAAAAAATTAATTCTTTCTGAGGATTGAAGGAATCAATATCAGGTTTGTAAATTAGCTAAAACGAAAGGTAATAATTGAAAAACAATTCATTAAGGATACATTACTTTCATTTCAAAATATATTTTATGTAAATACACTGTTCTGTTAACAAATAAAAGTGCATTTAATAATTTTATAAAACAATAAAAATGTTACACATTTTCAAAATAATATTTATTTTATTATAAATATTTCTTCTTTATATGCCTGCAATCCAATAATATCCTATAAAAGAAAAAGAAAGTACTTATTAATCTGTAATTTGAAAATATTAACTACATTAGTAAATTTCGCTTTGATATTATGTGAAATCATATTGTACAGTATTATATAATTAGCATGATAGACTGGACTTTTCGACCAATTCAATTAAATATTTTTAGAGTATGTAGTTCCTTTAAATTAGAACTTTTATATCTTAAAAATTCTGTAATGTTGTACTTTGTTCTGTATTTTTATTTGATCACTAAATCGAAGAATTTGCAATTACTACTATTATATAACAATAATTATTTAATTACTGAAAATATTTTATTTTTTTTATGCACCGAATATTTTTAGCATAAATTTCCCAGTTTTCCTTTCTTATTTTGCTGTAATTATACGATTTTGACATTTAATTACACACAATTTTTCATAAGCATTATGATAATATTTTTCTTTTCCTATTACAAAATTTCAAAGAAACATCTTATCTAATTTAAGGCAAACATTTTTAATCATGTAAAAAACTTAATGGGGTCTGATCGCCAATTGGCTAGCGCTCTGGCTTTGGTACTACAGGCTTCAACTTCGAATCCTGGCGGTGGCATGAATGTTTGTCAGTGATTCGGAGTCCACTTTAATCTGTAGGTCCCGGTCTGTTTAGCCCTCGTGTGCACAAAATGACCGTAGAGCGACAAACCAAACCACAGATGTTTGTAGTGGTTCGGAAACCACTTTAAACCGTAGGTCTCAGTCTAATATGACCGTAGAGCTGACATTCCTACCATTTAAAAGAAACCATCTCCTGTCTCGAAATCTGCCTTGGTCCACTGGCACATGGGGCTGTTGTGACACTGATGAGGATAATGATGAAAAGATTTATTGATGTGCTTTGTATTTCATTTTGGATATTTTAATATATATTTATTGCAACCACATATATTGCAAATTTATTTATTAAAATGCAAATCTGTTGTAATCAATTTAGAACATTTTTTTCATACATTTCAAATGATCATATGTTCTATCGACGAGAATGTATCCGTGTATTATTTATATTCAAAATATATTATTTGCATTTAAAAAATACCACAAACATTTTGAAGAATTATAGGTACTATCGACGAGGATGTATTCCGTGTATTAATTATAGTAAACATTTATATAAAATTCTTTAAAGTCAGTGCAAAGACTAAATATAAATGAAATTGTTAGCTTATAATTAATAAAAATAAATTTAAAAAATTATTTATACTGAGAAAAAAAAATGCAAATCTGTTATAATCAGTTTAGAACAATCTTTTTTCACACATTTCAAAAGTTGACATGTTCTATCGATATGTATTAGTGTATTATTTATATTAAAAAATTTATTATTTATATTTGAAAAATATTACAAACCTATCGTGATTTATGAAGGACAATCTTCTTCTTTCACGCACTTCAAATGATTATAATTTCGATCGATAGGGATGTATCCGTCTTTGCATGTGCATCCGTCTATAATGAACAAAGGACAGACAGAAGGTGGATGTCCCAAGTTGTCACATCTTTTCTGGCAAGGGGTATATCCTCCTTTAGTTGTATTCCCATGACAATCTTGAAAAAGATTAAAAATTAAAATTAAAATCGCAAGAACAACTGCTGAAATTAGTATGAATTTGTAAATGATGAGTGTTTTTCTACCAGCTATTCATTGGAAAGGTAAACATCAGGTTCAAAGGTGAAACAGATAAATCAATCACTTGTTAAGTGTTCCACTCAGGTATTCGCTGTTCAATGGAATTTTGAAAAAAAAAATTAAAGTTAGTTTAGTTAAATTAATTTTCCCTTAATGTTTTATTAAAATTATTTTTATTTTAATAAAGCTTCTATGAAATTGCTCCCCCTATTATCTGTTATATCTAAATCTGTCATATATACATGCTCTTTTCACAACCACTTGTAAACAGCATGTTAAATATAGATATCATTATTAATTTTTACTACTGTGTTAAAAAGTAAAACTAAATTTCAATTTAAAATTCCCGGGGCTTATGTAATTTCAATTTTTTTTTTTCTTTTTTATGTTACTGGTACTATTCTTGACATCTGTGAGAAATGTAACGTCAAATTATTCATCAGTGTTTGAGTTACGCTTGGCTTTGTGAGACGCTAAAACGGATTCCGGCGATTTCTGAAACGTCTGAATTAATTGAGCAATGGACTTTCATTCAATTTTGTTTGCGGAAACGTATAGAATGTTGCAGAAGGCATTCGGTGAGCATTCCTATATCGGAAAGAAATGTTTATAAATGGTATAAACAGTTCAAAGAAGGCAGAGAACGTATTGAAGACGAAGAGTCCTCTGGACGACCATCAATCTCAGCCGACGAAGCTCACATCCAAAAAAAATTAAGGATTTGGGGCTTGCAAACCGTTGATTTACAATTAGAGATCTTTTGATGATATTGGAATTTCAAAAGGATCGGACAATTCCATTTTTGGGCCTCAAATGCGTCAAATCTCGATTGGTTCCGAAAACACTGATTTGCGCCAGCTCACACTGCATTGATTCTTCGTGACTTTTCCTCAAAAATGAAACCCATATCGTTCCACAACCACTGTATTCATACCGGAAGACTTCTGGCTATTCACTAAACTCAAAAAACCACTCCGGGGACACCGTTTTGTGTCGATTGAAGAGATTCACAGTGAATCGCCGCGCGCTTTGAAGGATTGGACGCCATGCATTGAGGATTGGAAAAAATATTGGCTTAAGTGCATTGTGTCCGGAGGGGGAATACTTTGAAGGCGATGAAATAAATTTGGAAGTATAAATAAAGAGTTTTTGAAAAAAACAATTGGTCTTACTTTTTGGTCACATGAATTATCTGTTATATATATATATATATATATATATATATATATATATATATATATTACATGAATTATTATGAATTTTTACATGAATTTCATTACATGAATTTTTACATGAATTATTTGTTACAATATATATATATTATAACAGATAATTCATGTAAAAATTAGCTCATGTTTTAAATGATTATATCTTGAACATGTATAAAAAAATGTCACCTCAATTGGATAGATATATGAAGTGTATAAAAAGACTGAGTCAGGCAAATATTATAGATTTATATAGTTATATAAATTATTCTGCCTTTTAGTGTGCAGATTGGGCAACCATATTGTAACTGGGTGTGAATGAGTTGAAGTACTTGAGGCACAGGTTGTAGAACTCGCTTCTTTATTTGCACACGCACCAACATCACGCACATACAATTAGAGGCATACAACATTTAACCCATTTAAAAACAGATAATTATATATTCGTGGAAGGTCACCACTTCTAAGCCAAAAACCCGAAACTCCACTGTGAGCAGGGTGCGAGAAATATTCTCTCCGGGGCTCATGTCTGTATGCCAACTGCAGCGCAAGGCTGTGCTAAATATATTTCCTCTCGTGGTGGGAGACTGTAGATCAACTAACCGTTTTTCAACGGGAACGCAGTACCTCGGGTAAGAGTCTCGAGGCCAACTGACCATTTTTCTGAAAACCAAAGGGGTGCGTTCATACCAATGTGTTAGAGGAAGCACGGTTACATCCTTCTAATAAGTTGAATATCAGTTTAATTGGACAGAGTACAAACGAAACACATTGTAAATTACTTGAATTAAATTGAAAAAATGTGTTAACAATACTATAGAGTTGTTGGTGTTACTAAACTCCCTGGTGCTGGAGAGCCTACACCAATGCCAAGAAGAGCCCGTCTGCTTATATGTCTTCACTTTAGCGAGGAACCTCGAGGGCTGAAGACTGCCTAAGCCTCGAGAAAAGCTCTACGATCATATTAGATCGAGACCTACTGGCTAATTCTGAACCACTGCAAACATCAATGGCACCGCCGCGATGCGAACCCGAAACCTGTGGCACCTAGAGCCAGACACGAGGCCATTCAGGCCCCATACTACAGAGTAACATTTTAACATACTTAGAGTAACATTTTAACAATTTTAACATAAAATGAGGAATTAATTAAAGAAATTATTTCTCCACTGCTAAAACAATTTTGTAATAAAAAATGTAAGTTTATATTTTGTATTTAGTTATATACATAATTGCTTTATTCATCTTTAAAAAATCTTATTATTAATATTTTTATTGAAAGTTAAGTTGAAAGTTGATTTTCATTTATTTTTCAAATGCCCTCAAACTCTTATTAATAGTTAATGCTGATATTTTATTAGTTCAATAATTAGAGATATTTTTCAACGATCAATAATTAGAGATGATATTTTCTGATATTTTATTAGTTCCATAATTAGAAATGATA
This sequence comes from Caerostris extrusa, assembly GCA_021605095.1. Classification (NCBI taxonomy): domain Eukaryota; kingdom Metazoa; phylum Arthropoda; class Arachnida; order Araneae; family Araneidae; genus Caerostris; species Caerostris extrusa. The sequence continues at coordinate 16,274 of BPLR01003316.1, forward strand.
TTTTTAACGCAACGATACTCACCAGGATCAACTAACTGGGAACAGCATAACGCAAAACACAACATAGTAATAATGCACACGGAGATGACAATTTTCATGGTGTTTCAAACGTAGATTTACAGATCAGTAGAAGACTGTAAGAGTGATGCTTCCTTCTTTGAAAAATAAAGATTATTTATAAACCAATTTTTAAAAAAATATCTTGAGATTAAGAACTTAAAAGGCGGCAATACAAAGAAATTTTTTCACGTGTCGAGATATTTCTGTGCTAAAAATGAATTTCATATATGAATTTTTACCTATAAATAGCGGGTTTCCCAATATAAACTCTTTATCATTTCCTTCTATCTTTCCTCTACAAGTCTTGCTACATTAACCAATAAAATGTCGAATCATCACTTGAGTTCGTTGTTATTTATATCGGAGTTGGCACATTCACAACAAAAATAGGACTTTTTATGCTGACAATTTTCTATAATTTTATAAAAAATGATCTTCACAAATGGATTTAGTAGAATTTTTGAAATAAGTTAATTTATGAAAAGAAATGCTGATATCTTCACAAATCCTATTTCAATTTCTCTCAAGATGTTATTTGTTATCCACCTGAAATCCAAATCGAAATTATTGACCTACGGCATAGTACATTGAAAAGTATCATACTATAGTACATTGAAAAACAAATATAAGGAACTTATTCCAACTGCACGTGTTCGAAATTACATTGAAAATGTAACTGTTTCAAGTTATTCATTTTGATTTTATACATAACCCAGCTGATTGTATCTTTAAAAAACTTGATTAATAATAAAATCTAAGTTTGTAATGCTGTTTTATTATCAAGTGTGAACATGATGTTGTCCTGGTTAGGAGTCCGTGACGTTATCCGAAAATGAGCGCCAAGCAAATAGAACTCCATGCCAAATTTTGGAGAAAAATGGTACTTTGGGTCCCTTAACTCTTGTAATAGAGTTTTTGCATACCATATTTCGGACGTCCGTTAGCTTTTTCTCCCTAGCGCGCATGCTCATAGGAAACATTATTACAGATACGCATGCGCAATTTCCTATGAGCATGCGCGCTAGGGAGAAAAGCTAACGGACGTCCAAAATACGGTATGCAAAAACTCTCTAATGACTCATGAATAACGTTAATCTTAAGGATTTTTCTGGAGAATTTGGCTGGTGCTTGAAGTGTTTTGAATCACATTTCATTTTTGGTTGGAATTTTAAACATTTGTATTTCCAATGGCTATAACTACTCGTACTGAGTTGTCAATTCAATTTTTTTTTTTTTTTTTTTCAGTTTCATATTTATCACTTTTGGCATTTTTCCATGCCTATTGCGCTGTATAATGCTTCTTGTAGAATTAGGAATGTTTCATTCTTCATTTATGCGTAGAATTTTCAAACTTTGATATATTCTTTTGGGTATTGTATGTGATAACGTTTCTAGTAGAATTTGGAATACTTCATTCTTCATTTACGACGGCATTTATTTTACTTTTGTATATTCTTTTAGAGATTCTTGAATAATTCATTCTTCATGAGGTTCTTGATCTATTCAACATTGCTATATTCATGTGACTATTGAATTTGTCCATTCTTATAGTGTTCCAATCAATTGCTTCATATATCTCGTGCATTATTAAACATTGGCATATCCCTGAGTTTATTCATCCGTTCTCGAATGTTCACACATGATAAGTTGAAATTTGCCGAGCAGATTTTAGCATTTTTTTTCAATTTCTCTCCAAGATGTTAATTGTTACTCATTTGAAATCCAAATCGAAATTAATGATCTGCAATACCATACTACATTGAAAAGCAAACATTAGGAACTTATTCCAACTGCAAGTGTTCGAAATTACATTGAAAATGTAGTTGTTTCCAGTCCTTCATTTTTATTTTATCATAACCTAACTGGTTTAATGTTTAAAAATCTTTACTAACAATAAAAACCTAAGTTTGTACTGTTATTTTATTTATTATATTATATTTAAATCTCCCCTATTCAGACTTACAAGGAAACAAGTAATATAAAAAAAAATTTTAAGTCAATTCCTACTTTTTATTGCAGAAAGACCTTTATAAATAATTTTCATTGATTTTGAGTGGATGAATAAAAAATATTTTATGAACGATTGAAAATTTGAACAAGATATATAAATATATATATATATGGAGAGTGTGAACTAATAGTAGGAATTGAATAACAAAGAAAGGTTTTCATTTCAAGTTGAAATTTTTTCTTACATCTGGCGCCATCTGGCTATTGGTAGATATATGCAACTTAAATCTAAAAAAAACTAAAATTAATTCATTAAATTAAATTAATGAATTAATATTTGAAAACGCTGCATTAACATCCAGTGTCATCCACTACAAGTTCAAAAAAAATGTATTTGAACTGAGTGGATAAATAAAAAGTATTTTATAAACGATTGAAGATTTGAACAAGATATATATAGGAAGAGTGTGAATTAATAGTAAGAATAGAAAAAAATTGTTATTTTCGTAAAAGTCCCATAATCAGCCTATGAATAACCTTTTTTTCACTTGTTTACATTTTTTAGGAATTTGGAAAAGTTGAAAGTGACACACATAATTTTTTTTTCAGATAGTGGCACCCTTCCCAAAAAGGTTACCCACCTTTGCTTTAGATATTTTTTTTTTCCTTCTAATGCAGCTGGCAAATGACCGTGATTTTTTTTTTTTTTTTTTTTTTTATGCCATAAGGGCTGCACAGACATTACTCACTTTGCATTACCCAGGGGGCGCGTGTAACTTGATCATAAGCCACGGACGCGGAGCAACAATGTCCCCCCACCGCTCTAAGATCCGATTAGGACCGGGACCTACGACTTAAAGTGGATTCGAACCACTACAAACATCCATGGCAACTCCGGGATTTGAACCCGAAACACCTGTGGTACCGAACGCCAGAGGCTTTAGAGATATAAGACTGAAGAATAATATTTTTGCAGTGTAGCTTATTTTACAGAGAAAGCTGAGTCATGTGTCAAAACCTCGGGACTATCTATAGTGGTTGCTACTCTAAACAAAAGGTTATTTCGTTTCTTCCATGTTATCAAAAACGATCCCTGGATGTGTTTTTGACTTTTTGTATTTAATTCGATTTGCTAGCAAAAATTTCGTGGTTTATAATATTCTGAAAACACGTATATTTATAAGATGTTACAATTAATCATAATTAATTTATTTTGTGTTTAGCTGATTTCTTGTTTTTTTATTAAAATATTTGTGTTCTTTTTTAATACGCTTTTATTAGTTTCACTGTATGTTTGTTTGTTTGTTTGTTTGTATGTTTGTATGTTTTTATGTATGTAAATGACTCTTTGGGCTAGATTTTGCCCTACTTTAAGCGATCCGATTTAATTTAAACGTTGTAGACTTATCGAGGACCGATGGCAATAAAATAGTTTGGATAAGTTTATTATCTCATCATGATTACGATCGCCAGGATTAGTGATTAAAACACACAGCCTTTGTAAAGTCATCTTGATCGAAGCATCACTTTTTCCCCTGGAGATCTGTTTCTCCTCATACACACTATTTAAGCTGCAAAGAAACATTTACAGACATCTTTCAGAACTAAAACAGTTGATTCTTTTTTAATACGCTTTTATAATAATTTTCACCTGTATGTTGTTTGTTTGTTTGTTTGTTAATGACTCTTTTTGGGCTCGATTTTGCTCTACTTTAAACTATCAGATTTAATTTAAACGTTGTAGACTTATCAAGGGCCAAAAAGACACTAAAATATTTAGATAAGTTTATTATCTCATCATGATCAGGATCGCCAGTATTAGTGATTTTACTTTAACTTATGAAGAGCAATTTAACCCATGTAGAATGAAAGTATTCAGTAAAGACATTCAAACCTATGGGACAGCGACACAACGGATACTGTTTACGGATAAGAGTATCCTGGCTGGCTCGACGTATTCGCATTTAGCCTTTGTTCTACTCACAATTAAATTATTGTAAGAACTATAGTTCCAGTCCACCGTATCGGGGCCTCATTTAAATATTATAGCTTAAAAAACACGCTTTTAGAGTTAATCAAACTAAAAAGTAAAAAATAATTGTTAACCTAAGAATAAAATGACTGACGAGAAAATGAATGTCACTGTTCTAAAACCTTGGGGTGCTCGATGTCAATCGTTATAATTTTTTATTAGTTTCATTCCGAAAATGCAAAAGTCAGTTTAAAAATGTCACACAAAGCATGACATTCATTTTCTGACAGTCAGTCATTTTATTATTATGTTAACAATTATTTTTTACTTTTTAGTTTGATTTAACTCTAAAAGCGTGTTTTTAGTTTTTTTATACTATTAATTCATTTACCGGCTAATGCAATTCTAGCAGTTCACCTTTTCGTTATTATCTTTGACAAATAATTTTCAGTTTCGTAGCTGCAGCTTATGAAGCCCCTCAGATTATTTTTATTGTACTTAATAGGGGGCACTTTAGAGTGTGTGTACAGTGAATGAAATTATGGCTTTGTTATGCGATTTGATTTATTAATGAATTTGATGTATTTATTTCTATAAAATCCATATGGATCACATATAGGGAAATTGGAAATTGTGGTGTCTACGGTATGCAAACAGATCGTGTTTCTAACTCATATGTTCTTCTCTTTACATATATATGTGTATGTATATATATTATATTGTATAAAGAGGCCCTAGACTATTCCACTTATGAGAAACTTTCACATCCCATTTTTAAATTTGTAAATTACATGAGAGATAATAAAAATACATTCATTACTGTGATATATATCAATATGCTAAAATGAAACACGTTGTGATGGTAACAATCTTTATAAAAATGTGGCACGGATAATAAATAATAAAAAAAAAAATCGAGAACACTTATTTGGACATTTCATTAGAGTAAAAATAACTAATCAAACATAACACACAACGTTTATAAAGAAACAAAATTCAAATAATAAAAATCTTTGACTACGAAAAAATAAAATATGCAATTCAATTTTTTCATATTTTCTATTAAATTAAATATATTCAATACATTGAAGATTAAAGCAAATTCAATTCAGATAAATTTAATTCATAATAATTCACATTTAAAGTTTAAGTATGAATTATTATGAATTTTAAGTTTTTAAACTAAATCCAAAAAATGGAACTTTATTCATACAAAATCCAGATCACAAAAAGAAAAATATCAAATTTTATATCAATATTAAATTTTTATGTTAATAGTTATTTCATTTAAGAACTGATTCAATCCAAGTATACATTAAACCAATGCATTTTTATGTTTGTTTATTAGTCATATGTTTAGAATTTCTCCTTATTTTCTATTCAGTGTTTACTGTTTTTAGAATAGTATAATTCTAATTTGCTAGCAATTTGAATGCAGGCCCCTCTTGATCTTGAGGCCCTAGGCTGAAGCCTAGTTAGTCTATAAGAAAATCAGGCACTGTATATAGATAAAGAAAGAGAGAAAGTCTTTTTATATATATATACATATATGTAGATTTAGCCGCTTTTGCAAAAGATGCATCCCGGGCGAACCCCAATTTTTGTAGGGTTACACCGGTTCCAACTGATTAATCCCGGCCGAACCTATAGTTTTGTTAGACTTCTTACCAGTCTAACCAAAACTGAACTTTTGAAGTGGGTGCCTGGGGTGTATTTCAAAACACATTAACAAAAACGTTGTTTTCTCTCAACAACAACATTTAATTGCACGGTTATATGTACAGTGATATTTACATTAACAATTAATTAAGAGACAGCACTGTCCATTCTCTCGCTGCTTGACGCAGCCTCCCATCCGTTCTTTGTCAGCTAGCGTTCTCTTTCCTTTTCTTCATCTGTGGGGATCTCACCCCTTCTCGTGGGGGGTCAGAGTTCACAGTTCAATACACCCTCGTTGTAAAAAATAGGCTCTGTCAATGACAAGCAAGTGTCGCTATCTGGTGATTACGACAAAAAAATCCTACATATATATATATATATATATATATATATATATATAAAGACCTCTCATAGCGTGACGGTACAGGTAATGGGACCCGTAGGACCCACCTCCTCAAAAACAATGGTCAAAACAATGATACCGTCGTCTAGCATCACACACCTACCTTTTCAGAAGAACAAAAATGAAACTGTACTAGTGCATTTGCAAATGGATTTTCGATTGCCCATATCCTGAAATTTTGTACATTGACAAAACTTAGGAGAGAAATGGGCTTCATCTGTCCGCAAAAATGTTCTATGGGCATTCATTATTCCCTTCCATGCAAGCAAGAAGTTCTAGAGCAAACTTGTGTCTTTAGCCAGTCAGCAGGGAGCAACACCTGAACATGCATTCTTTTGTATATATATTATATGTGTATTCTTTTTATTGTAGATAGCGACGCAGAATATTACGTAAACTTTTATGTATGTCTAAAGATCGGGCAATTCCCCGTGTACTGCACGTTTGCACATCACTGCTCGGATCTTCCTGTAATACTGTGGTCACATCTTCTACTGACATCGAAGCAATTGATTTCCGCCCTATCCCTTCTTTTTCTTAATCATTTCGAATTTCAATCGAATTTTTTAATTATTTTCTGCAGACATCGGACCATACCCCATTTTCATACCCTTTAACCAGAATTTCTACAAAGTCGATGGTGGACGCATTCTTTTGAGGCTATTTAGGACAGGGTAAATACCGTTGAAACAATGCAAATTGCCCAGAATATATGTATAACTATAACAAAAATTAACTGAAAATTAGAAACAAATAAAAAGAAAGAAAATATTTTCAAGAAACTAAACTAGAAATTAAACTAAAATTTTGTGAGGACGTTTTAAATCATAATTGGAAACGTAGTCAATCTCCCTGGATTGCAGTATTTTCATGATTAATAAGCGTGTCAAAAAATTTAACAGAGATGTATTTAAGAAAATCTTTTAAGGAAGAAATGTTAATAGCTTTATAGACATCAGAATTGCGCATGAATCATTTAGCAAAGGCAATTCGGCGGATATTGATATTTTGTTTAGTTTCAAAGCATAACCGTATAAAGAAGAATTTTGTTATCCTGCTTATGGTAGGATTTCTATTTATAAGTGGGTAGAGTTTTTGAATGCAATATGAAATTTAGTTTTGGTGTGCAGAAAATGTTGTGATGAAATGTTTAATCAAGTGAGGGCGAAAGTTGATCATAATAAGTTTATATAATAATCCGTCAATCCAAACTTTATCGAATGCTTTCTGAATATCAAGAAATACCCACTCGTGCAATATTTGTTTTGAAAACTCTCAGTAATAAATTCGATGGTTCTACACCACACCATATCACTGGGCCTAGAGCTGAGGTTGCCTCTTTATAGTTTGGAAATGGTGGGGTGAAGTCTAATTAAGGCTCGGTACCACAGGTTTCGGGTCCGATGCCAGCGGTGCCACGGATGTTTGTAGTGGCTCGGAATCCACTTTAAGCCGTAGGCACGGTCTCATATGACCGTAGGCGTCACAGAGCTCAAGTGGAGCTTTCCCCACCCACATCATTCCCAAACTGTAATGGGGCAAGTCAGCTCTAGGCCCAGTGATGTGGTGTGGTGTAGTAGTAGTGGTCTAATATGACTGTAGAGCGTAGCGCTGAGAATCCCTACCTCGTAAAATGAGAAATGAGATGTTCTCATTTTGCCAATAAACAATTAACATACTGATATTTGATTATCATAAGTAAGTCTTTTAATTTAGAACGCCGAATATTTTATTTTTGCTTTCTATAAATTGGACTAAAATGGCATGGTAAGTAGATAGCTCATTGGATCACAAGGGTCCTCACGAGCACACTAAATCGCGTTGACATTATTTTTTGTTAGTTTTCGAAGTTATATCTAATAGACGAATTGATTTTCCCTTTGATTTTCAAAGCATAATATTTTTTATTGCTGTTTAAAAAAGAGCTAGAATGACCTTTTAGATAGCTCATTGGGTTTCCGGAACAAGGTATTTATTTGGCAGCAGGAATTTTTCAACAAGCAATGTCAAACCGGACTTTTACATCTCTATGCATTTAAAGGAACACATAAATTTGCAATAAACTATATATTACTATTAGCTTTACTTTAATTCCCCCTGTATCCAGGATTACTGTTGGTTGTATCATTGATCGCTAATAAAAATCATATGTTGTTAGCATCAATGAATGTCCAATGGAAGTTTATTGCTGCAGGCTATATTGCTAACATTAACTATATTGCTACATTTTTTATATTGCTGATAGCCAATGGAAATCTATTGACATCTATTGCATCACTGGTCATAATAGAAATCTTGTGCGATAGGCTATATCACTTTTCATCAATGGAAATCTTATTGTCATTGGATGAATTATTTTCAGCAAAAATAATTCATATTGCCTTTAGTTTGTATCGCTGATCGCTAGTGGAAATCATATTACTAGTGACTGTATCTTGTCACCAAGGAAATTATATATTGCCAGTGGCTGTATCATTGGTCGCAATGGAAATCATATCGCCAATGATTATATCTCTTGTTACCAGTGAAATCGTGTTATCATTTGGCTGTATCATTTGTGTCCAATGGAAATCATAACACCATTGGATATATCGGTTTTCTCCAATGGAAATCATATTGCCAGTGGATATATCATTTTGTCTCCAATGAAAATCATAACACCATTGGATATATCAGTTTGTCACCAATGGAATTCCTGTTACCAGTGGGTATATCACTTGTCATCAATGGAAATCTTATTAATATTGGTTATATCAATTGTTATCAATGAAATTCTTATTGCCAAAATTGGTATTTTTATGTATAAAAAAGCATTTGTTTCAACATAACAATTGTTCATAGTGTGTTGTAATCAAAATCTTCATCCCAGGATCAAATTTTTTTTATTAAGATAAACCTTCAATACTCAGACTGCTAATTTTAACATTAAAAATTTATTTCATTGCATTTATATATTTTTATAATATTTATATTTGTAGTATGTCTTATGATAAAATACAGACACATGTTATTAAGTTTAACTGTTTTTGTTAAATGTTTTTTAATAAAGCTGATTTATTTCGGTTTTATTTTTATGCATGTAAAAATTATTAATGTGAATGACGGAACTATGAATTCCTTATTTCATAGATTTTTATTTATAACTTGAATTGCTTAAAAGGGGTCACCAGAAAATCAACAAAAAAGGCCGCATGTAGGGTCTCAGGTCATACTCTGTCTATTCCTGTTCTAAAATATTTTAAATTTATAAGCAATTTCATGTTTTCATAAGGCTTATATCTATATCCTATCTTTATATATATATATAAGTCTTCTGTACATGTGTTCTATATACATAATTTATATATATAATTCTTCACCTAAACAGCTGAACCGATTTTGATGAAATTTTTGTGTCTGTTTGAAGGTGGTCTAGATTGTGGTGGGTCCATCCCTCCGTGATAGATTGTGGTGGATCCCTGGATGGTTTAGATTCACTATTGGGCACAATAGGTGGCATTACAGTGGGTTCCTCTGGCCCACGTGTGTTTGTCACTGAACTCGTCCGAAAGGCTTGACCGATTTTGATGAAATTTTTTGTTTGTGTTTGATAAAACACGGATAATGTCTTTATACTATTTCCATCGTTGTAAAGTCGCCACCAGAGGGTGCTGCATTCTATCAACTTCTATACCGTTCAATCAATCGTTATAAAAATTGGTAATAATATGTATTCAGTAAGGAAAATAGGTTCGCATTATCCACTTTATTGTTATTTGCCAGCAAGAGGTGCTGCAGCATTTAAATCTTATATACCGTTCAAAAAAAGATATCCATGAAAATAGTACGCCCACATATTGGTTAGGATGAAAAGGGGAGAGGCACAACGTTCTTGAACGACATTTATTACTCAACTGAAAAACGATACATGAAGGAAAACACTTGACAAACAAAAAGCGCCCTCTTACGGAGAATGAAATATTACATAAAAAGAATGCAAATACGGTTACGGTCTGAACACATATATCGGAACATGGAGAATTCGCTATATGTAATTCTCTACAAC
>BPLR01003317.1:0-94588 GCA_021605095.1 Caerostris extrusa
GTTACGTATTGCTAAGGCAACGTTTTCATTGAAAAATTTCATTTTTAACTGTTAAATGCAAATTTTTTTGATAATGTCTATGAACAAGACTTATCTTTAAAATAATAAGGTAAAGTTATTAATTAATTACGAAAACTTTTAATACAACTTTTAAATTAAATGCAAATTTACTCATTAAAATGCTATAAGGGAAATAATAAGTAAGCCCAGTTCTCAGGCCAATATTTATTTAAAATATATCTATGTTGAAATCTTTTCTAACTCATGGTTTCGAACTCAAATAAGCAACTCCCCCACTGAAGAACTACTTACACTCGCTGAATTTAACTTGAGGAATTCCAAAGCTCACGACATCTCGAAATTGACTGTGGCTTTACATTTCCGTAATTTAAGCATCGCAGAATTTCACTGCACACTACTGTCATGCCAAATTTAATTAATCTCCATAACACGTAGAATTCCATTTTCAAAGCCATTATGACAAACACTCCCTGCCAAACTCGTTATTAACCTCAAGTTTCATCGTTTGGGGCTGTATTAACCACTAAGTAATTTGAGAATGGATACCAGATGAAAGATGGTGTAGCTCGGAGAGTTTGAAACTCTTTGAATTGCTTCAAATATTAGTCACTGATTTTAAAAGTTTTGCAATTTTCAGGAGTATAACACATCTAACAGAAAAACTTAAGCTTGAAGCAGTGCTAAAGCTTTGTCAAACAAAAAGCACTTATTCGATTGTTCTGAATTATTTATTTTAGATAAAAATTCAATTGTTTGTATTTTAGTTTGAAATTTACGATTACACCTTTCTATTTGCACAATTTAAAAGAACTTTCATGATATGAAAACTTAAATCCACTCTATAATGCATTTCATAAATAATATAAAAGTGCATAAATAGGAAAAACTCTTTATTAGATTCATTATTATCAACATAAAATTGATTTTGGTATTAGTGTCAGTATTTTTATATCCATGTAGTAATTGGTAGTAACAAAAAAAAAAAAAAATAAGTAATAGCAATCAAGTAGTAATAAATTTATTAAATAATAGCAACAAAGTAGTAAAAAAAAAATAATAATAACCAAGTGATAATAAAAAATAATATTTAGTATTAACCAAGTAGTAATAAAAATAATAATTAGTAATAGCCAAATAGTAATAAAATGATAATTAGTAGTAACAAAAAAAGGGATAAAATATAATAATTAATAGTAATAAAGTAGTAATAAAATATAATAGTGGTAACAAGTAGTAATAAAAAATAATAATTTTGTAATAACCCAGCAGTATAATTAGAAAATTTAAAGTTAAAATAGACTGCTATTAATAAAAATCTTACTTGCTTATTAAAAGCAATTATGAAGCTGCTGAAGCTACTGATAATTAAATAAATATATAATTAACAATTAATAATATATAATTATATACCAATTTAAAAAACATGGCAAGATGTTAAGCAAACAGTAAATGTTGCAAAAGCTCAATTCAAGTTTGACTCCTCAAATTTAATTCATAACAAATGAAACTTATTTATGATACTTTCATTAGATATGACTTATATTTAAAATAATAAGTTAAAAATTATTAATTAATTATTAAATCTTTTAATGCAACTTTTTAAATTAAATGTCGTTTTGCTCAATTAATATGTTATAAGTATATTAATATGTAATAAGTAAGCCCCGTTATGTACATTAAATATATATCTAACGTTGAAATATTTTCTACCTCACGGGTTTCGAACTCAAATAAGCAACTCCCACTCAAGAACTGTTTTCACTCGTTAAATTTAATCCTGAGGAATTCAAAGCCCACGACATTTGAAATGGACTGTAATTGCATTTCTCAATTTAAGCATCGCAGAATTTCACACTACCATCATGCCAATTTAATTAATCTCCATAACACGTAGAATTCCATTTTCAAAGCCATTATGACAAACACTCCCTGCTAAACTTCCGTTATTAACCTCAAGTTTCACCGTTTGGGGGCTGTATTAACCACCAAGTAATGTGAGAATGGATCCCAGATGAAAGATAGTGAAGTCTGGAGAGTTTTTGAAGCTTGAATTGGGTTTCAAATAATACTCACTAATTGGGTTAAAAAGTTTGCAATTTCCATGAGTATAACACATCTAACAGAAAACTTAAGCAAAAAGCAGTGCTAAAGCTTTGCAAACAAAAGCACTTATTCGATTGTTCTGAATTATTTATTTTAGCATAAAAAGATTCTGTTTGTATTTTAGTTTAAAATTACGATTACACCTTCTTTTACATAAATGTTAAAAGAATTTTATGATACGAAAAATTAAACCAACTCTACAAAGCATTACATAAACAATATAAAAATGCATAAAATAGAAAACTCTTTATTAGATTCATTATTATCATTTGATTTTGGTATTAGAGTCAATATCTTTGTATCCATGTAGTAATTAGTAGTAACAAAAATTTTAAATAGAAAATTTTTGTAGTTGGTAGTAACCAAGCAGTAATAAAAAAATAGTAATTAGTAGTAACCAAGTATTAATACAAAAATAGTAACCAATGAGTAGTAAAAAAGAATAATTAATAGTAGCCAAGTAGTAATAAAAAATAATAATAATTAGTAGTGACCAAGTAACAAACAAAAAAAAAAATAATAATTAGTACTAATGAAGTAGTAATAAAAATAATAATAATTAGTAGTGACCAAGTAGTAACAAAAAAATAATAATAATTAGTAGTGAGCAAGTAGCAAAAAAAAAAAATAATAATTAGTAGTAACCAAGTAATAATAAAAATAATAATTAGATGCAGTGACCAAGTAGTAAAAAAAAAAATAATAATTAGTAGTGAGCAAGTAGCAAACGAAAAAAAATGATTAGTAGTAACCAAGTAGTAATAAAAATAATAATTAGCAGTAGTGACCAAGTAGCAAACAAAAAAAAAAAAAATAATTAATAGTTACCAAGTAGTAATAAAAATAATAATAATTAGTAGTGACCAAGTAGCAAAAAAAATAATAAGTAGTAGTAACCAAGCAGTAATAAAAATAATAATAATTAGTAGTGACCAAGTAGTAAACAAAAAAAAAAATTAATAATAATTAGTAGTAGCCAAGTAGTAATAAAAATAATAATAATTAGTAGTGGCCAAGTAGCAAACAAAAAAAATAATTAGTAGTAACCAAGTAGTAATAAAAATAATAATTAGTAGTTACCTAATAGTATAATTAGAACATTTTAAGTTAAAATAGACTTAAAATGTTCTATTAATAAAAGATATTTTACTTATCTATTAAAAGTAACCGTGAAATTGCTACTTTAAATTAATTAAATTTATAATTATCAATTATTAATATATAATTACATGCGATTTAAATCATGGCAAGATGTAAGTAAATTCATTATAAACAGTAAATGTTGCAAAAGGTCAATTCATGTTTGACTAACAAATTTAATTTATAACTGTTAAATGCCAATTTATTTATAATGTCAATGTCATTATTGGATCCGACCTGTCTTTAAAATAATAAAATAAAAACTACTAAATAATGAATAAAACTTTTAATACAACTTTTAAATTAAATGTAATTGCACTCATTTAAAATGTTATAAGGGAAGGAATAAGCAAGCCCAGTTCTGTATAATATTTATTTTAAAATATATCGTATTTGAAACATTTCTACTTCACGAGTTTCGAACTCCACTAAGCAACTTCCACTCAAAAACTATTTACACTAGCTGAATTTAATCCTGAGGGGAATTCAAAGCCCACGACATTCGAAATTGAGTGTAATTACATTTTCGTAATTTAAGCATCGCAGAATTTCACCGCACACTACTGTCATCCCAAGTTAATTAATCTCCATAGTACGCGGATTTCCATTTTCAAAGCCATTATTACAAACACTCCCTGCTAAACTTCCGTTATTAACCTCAATTTTCATTATTTGTGGTGCTGTATTAACCACTAAGTTATTTGAGAATGGATCCTAAGATGAAAGACAGTGAGATCTGGTGAATCTTGAATTGGGTTTGGAATACTACCTAATTGGTTTAAAAAGAAGCTTTGTTACTTAAAAGCATTAGAGGAATATAACACAGCTAGCAGAAAACTTACGCATGAAATAGTGCTAAAGCTTTTCAAACAAGGCACTTATTCGATTGTTCTGAATTATTTATTTTAGGATGAAAGATTCTGTTTGTATTTTAGAATAAAATTAGGATTTAAAACAATAATTGTAGCACAGAATTACATGGATAGGGAATTTAATTAAATTGAATTCACCTTCTATTTAAATAACTGTTAAAAGAATTTTATGATACGAAAACTTAAAACAACTTTACAATGCATAACATAAACAATATAAAAAAGCATAGAATAGAATTCTTTTAATTAAACTTATTATTACAAACATAAAATTGATTATGAATGTCTCTATTTTTATATCCATGTTGTAATTAGTAGTAATAAAAAAATTTAAATAGAAAACTATAATAATTTAAAATAATAATAGTTTAATTAATAGTAGCAAAAAGTAGCAAATCAAAAATATAATAATAAGTAGTAACCAAGTAGTAATAAAACATAATAATAATAAGTAGTAACCAAGTAGTAATAAAACATAATAATATTTAGTAGTAACCAAAAATAATAATTAATAGTAACCAAGTAGTAATAAAACATAATAATATTTAGTAGTAACCAAGTAGTAATAAAACATAATAATATTTAGTAGTAACCAAAAAATAATAATTAATAGTAACCAAGTAGTAATAAAAATAACTATAGCAATAAATAACCAAGTAGTAATAAAAATAATTTTATTAGTAACCAAGAAGTTTAAAAAAATAATAAGCCAATTAGTAATAAAAATAAAAATTAGTATTAACCATGTAATATAATTAGAACATTTCAAGTTAAAGTAGACTTCTATTAATAAAAACGCATTTTTACTTGTCTATTAAAAACAACTGCGGAGCAGCTACTTAGCAATTAAATAAATATATAATTAGCAATTATTAACATTTAATACAAATTTTTAAAATTTAATTTAATTTTGATAATTTAAAACGTTACAAGCAAGCACAGTTCTGTACAATATTTATTTTAAAAACATATGTTACGTGAAACATTTCTACTACACTGGTTTCGAACTCAAATAAGCAACTCCCACTCAAGAACTATTTTCACCGCTAAATTTAATCCTGAGGAATTCAAAGCCCACGACATTCGAAATTGAGTGTAATTACATTTTCGTAATTTAAGCATCGCAGAATTTCACTACACACTACTGTCATCCCAAGTTAATTAATCTCCATAGCACGCGGATTTCCATTTTCAAAGCCATTATGACAAACACTCCCTGTTAAACTTCCGTTATTAACCTCAAGTTTCATCATTTGTGCTGCTCTATTGACCACTAAATAATTTGAGAATGGATTCTATGATGAAAGATAGTGAGATCTGATGAATTTCGAAACTTGAATTGGGTTTAAAATAATGCTCGCTAATTGGTTTAAAAAGAAGTTTGTTATTTAAAGCTTTAGAGCAGGGGTCTCCAAACTTTTTCGGTCGCGGGCCAAAAATTGAAAAAAAAAAAAAAAAAGTTTGGCGCGCAAAGAAAAATTTGTGCTGAAATTTTAAAAACAATATACAAGTATTACAATTTAAATATGTTAATGAGCAGAATGAAATCGAGATTTCATTTTTAAAAGTTCCTTATAGTGAGGTTCGAAGTGAGAACCTCACTATAAGGAATCACAAATGCACATCTGTCAGTCTACTTCTGAAATATTCTTTCCAAGATTCATAGTTGAAATTATCCCTTGTTCACGTATATCAGATGAAGCAAACACAGCACTGATTTTCTGGTCGTGAGATATTGAATTTGGGAAACCTACTTTCGATATTGATTTGTAAAACTCTTAAGTGTGGCATATTTAGAAACAACTGCTGGAGATGATTGTTAGAATGTAACTCAATTCATTCAACTTGCAAATCCTTTCCGATTGAGTGCTTGCTTGCTATTTCCGACGATTTAGGTTTTGTAGAACAAAAATCGAGAAAGTAAAAAAGGTCACCAGTCCTTTGAAAAAGGAAGAAAAAAAAATGATATTTAATCAAAGTAGAAAAGGAGATGGATATATAATGTATAAGTTTATATTTCTTTTAATTTGCCATGGAGTAGAAAATTAAAAATTCTATCCGCGAGCCGGATAGAATCTTCCGCCGGGCCGGATTTGGCCCGCTGGCCGTTTGGAGACCCCTGCATTAGAGGAATGTAACACATCTAGCAGAAAACTTACGCTTGAAGAAGTGTTAATGCTTTGCGAACAAGGCACTTATTCGATTGTTCTGAATTATTTATTTTAGGATAAAAGATTCTGTTTGTATTTTAGAATAAAATTAGGATTTAAAACAATAATTGTATCACTGAATTGCATGGATAGGGAATTTAATTAAATTGAATTCCCCTTCTGTTTAAAGAATTTTTTGATAAGAAATCTTAATTTTTTGATACGATATCTGGTGAGTTTAGAATCTTGAATTGGGTTTAAAATAATGCTCATCAATTGTTTTAAAAGAAGTTTGTTATTTAAAGCATTAGGGGAATGTAACACAAAAATATTAATAATTAGTAGTAACCACGGTAAATAAGTAATGAAAAATAATAATTAGTAGCAACCAAGTAGTAATAAAAATAATATTTAGTTGTAACCAAGGTAACAAAGTAATAATAAAAACTAACAATTAGTAGTAATCAAGTGGTAATAAAATTAATAATTAACAGTAACCAAGTAGTAATAAAAATAGTAATTAGTAGCAACCAAGTATTAATAAAAATTAATAATTAGTAGTAATCTAGTAGCAATAAAATAATAATTAGTATTAACCGAAAATAATAAAAAGTAACAATAAGTAGTAACTAGTTATTATTGTTAATTAAAAATTACATGTCCATATATTAAAATCATGGATTTAAATTCTTTTACACATAGAATTATTTCTTTACAAATACATCCATCGTATAAAAATTCAAATTTTATGAAATAATAAGTGTTCAATATTCTTATTCAATTCCTTTTATTAGCTCACACTCTCCCTATATATATCTTGTTCAAATTTTCAATCGTTTAATAAAATACCTTTTATTCCTCCACTCAAGTTCAAATGCATTTTTTTGAGCTTGTAGCGGATGACACTTGATGTTAATACAGTTTTTTTCAAATATTAATTCAGTAATTAAATTTAATTAATTAATTTTAGTTTTTAGATTTAAGTTGCATACGTCTACCAATAGATGGCGCCAGATAAACTTAAAAAAAAAAATGAATGAAAATTATTTATAAAGGACTTTCTGCAATAGAGTGAAAAAAAAAGTAGGAATTGACTTAAAAATTTTTTTTTTTATATTACTTGTTTTATTTAATAACTATGAATTTATATATTCTTTATGAGGCTTCTAAACGATCAATATTAAGAAAAGTTATAGATAACAGTGTTAATGTAAAATTGTTATTTATCTGTGAAAAAAAAAAAATTTTTTTACAATTTAAAAAGAGCTTTTCATAAATTTGAATAATATTTTTTTATTTTTGTATAAAAAAATTAAAAACGGTTTGATTTTTTTCCAATTCCTTCTTTATACAATGCTGAAATCTGAAAATATATTATAAATTCTTAATTAGATGTAAACAGTGAAAAGTTTTATTTCTGTTAAAATTAAATATTAGACTAATATGAGCAATTTCTTAAAATTAGCACTATTAATAATTCTTTAACTACAATAGTAAAATAGGTTTATTTGCTGTGGGTCTATTTGAACAGACTTTACAAACGGAATTTATAAATAGAATTCCATTGTAACATTTTATGATATTTTCATAGTGATTGAAAACATAAAAAACCAAATTAAAAATTAATTGTTGTTGTATGCCCTGAAGAGTACAAGAAAATCAAATATCATGGTGATCTCCAATAATATTTTGGCTATGTTGATTGCCCGCTCGTAGTATTATCCTGTACTGGGGGAAGGTCCAGACAATGCATGCCGGCTGCAACAGCTGGGCAATCAAAGACATGATGAGGAGTAAGCTCGACATCAAGGCAGTTGCCACATTTTTGATATTTTTTAACGCCATCAGTAGAAATGTTCATATTTTTGTGGGAGTTTCATCCGTTAATATTGTGAGAGTAGTAGCTGTTTTTTATCCAACATTGAGTTCTGTAATTTGGTATTTAGTTTTGATCTTAGAAGGAATTATTATTATTTTTTTTTCTTCTAATGCAGCTGGCAAACAGGTTTTGGGATCTTCTCCATAAGGGCTGCAGCGATGTTACTCACTTTAAACCCAGGGGGCCCGGTCTAATAGGGTCGTTGAGCCCCGAACGCGGATTGTAACAATCCGCGTCCGTAACGCTCTATCGATCCTAATAGGACCGGGACCCTTGGTTGCAAAGTGATTAACGAACCACTACAACACCCTTGGGCAAAGACCGAGCTTCTGAACCCGATACCTGTTTGCCAACGCCAGAGAAAAAAAGTTTTGACCATCAGAAGGAATTAGAAGGAATATATATAGAATGGAATATAGGAATAATTATATTATAGATTTTACCAGGGTTTATATTATAGATTTTGTCATCTGCAAGGAAGTAGGAATGGCCCTCCGATCCAGACTTGTGGCATTCTTCACCAAAGAATCTGCAGTTTCATACAATTCCAAACCACGCAGAGCAAGGATCCATTGCAGGATACAGGATCCCTAGGGGGGAGTCTGTAACCCCTACAGGGCCGCGTCCCTGTCACGAATTGGCAGCCTCCATCGGGAATGCCTCCATCGGTTTTTTTTTTCCGTTGGGTAGTAGGAGGGAAATAAATACCCCTAGAAGACCAACAGGTAGAAGCCCAACATCTCGAGGAAACGAGTTTCAAGTTTCTTTTTTGTATAAGAAAATTAAATGGTTTAATTTTTTTCAATTACATTTTCTTTACAATGTTGAAATCTGAAAATATTTTATGATTTCTTAAGTCTTGATGCAAATATTAAATATTTTTGTTTAAATTCAGTATTATATGAACAATTCTAAAAAATGAGAGCTGTTATTTGTTCTTTAACTAAAATGTAAAATGTGTTTATTTATTTTGGATTTGAAAAATTAATACAAATGGAATTTATAAATATTTTATTGTCATTATTTGTTATTTTCATAGTGATTGAAAATATTAATACCAAAATTAAAAAAATAAAAATACAAACAATAATTATTTTTACATGTTTTAAAAATGGTCTTAAAAAATGCATTGAATTAATGCCAAAAATATTAGTGCATTATTAATGCATTGAAAAACTATAATACAAACAGTGAAAAGAAAAGATAATTTTAACATATTAACATATTTTTTTATAATCAGTAAAATAAAAATTCATCTATGAATAAAATCATTCTTGAATAACGAAGTTTAAAATTGGGAACTAATTCTACAAGTCCTAAAAACATTTTTGAATTTGTTTTTGCATCTTATGCAATAAAGTATCATTCCATTATGCCATCCTTTTAGACTCTTTTTAAACGAGTTTAATTTATGATTCCTCCAAAAAAAAAAAAAAAAAAACTTTTAAAAACCTTTTAAAAAGCTAAAAGAGCTTTCATCACTGTAAAATAAAAATATGCAACTTGTTAACTTTGAGCTGTTGCCACGAGATTAAAATCTAACTTGTCTGAGATCCCTTTTATCTGTGCTGGCGCCAAAAACAAAAATGGAACCTCTGATTGGTTCTGAAAGCAGTCGTAAAAATATGGCCGCTGACTGAAGAATCGTCTGAATTTGATATATTGCAGAACTTTTTCACATCAACAGTAATTTCGATAAATTGCTTTCGTCGTAAAGGAAGACAAAGTCTCTGAAAAACCGAGACGAAAACATTTTCCATTTCAGCAACTGTAAAACGAGAGTAAAAAATTCAACAGATTCGAGTTAACTAGTTTAGAAACTGGTTCATCATTATTTGGTGAAAAGAAGTTTATTGCAGAAAACTCTTGCATTGATGGCATCAAATTGATAGGGTTTAATTTTCAAAACTAACGAAATATATTATCTGTTGGTATTAAATGATGGGTCTATCAATATAAATTTCTGATTTGTCTTGAGATTTCTTTAAACTGTTTGTGAAAAAAAATATTTTCAAAATAAATGGCGCATTTGTTTCTTTAACTTAATTTTTGTATGATATGTAAAAATATATTTTCTTTATTTCCAAATTTTTGCAAATATTTCAGAAAGCTTATGAGAAAAATTCTTTTTTAAAATTACTAATCTATTCGTTTACTTACAAAAATTTTGTTTGTTCGAATGCAATTTCATTTGTAGAAAATGCTTTCAGTTTCGTAGGAACATTACATCTTCTGTATATTAAAGTACTTTTGCTACGTATCACTTTAGTAATTTTGTTATGCATCTTGTACTTTTGATACGTATCATTGAATTGTGATTATTTTAGATCAAGGATTACTCTATTTGTATTATTACCATAAAAACATTCAAATTAGTAAAATTATATGTAAATTGACATTTGTAAATTCTTGAGAAGAAGAATGCTTTAGTTCTTTAAAAGTTTTTGTTTTAAATGTATATAAAATGTTATATTTTTAGTGTTAAATAAATCATAAAATATGTAATATTCTCTGTCATTATTACTCTACAGAAAGTTACAAATCGGGAAAAAAATTTAATCATTGTTTTAAAAATCTTTAATTTAAAAGTTGTTTACAAATGCATCTAGCAATAAATAAATCCTTACCCTATCTCTAAGCTTTTTCTAAACAGTCTCGTTTAATTTACTGATGCCAATTGAGAGGACAAAATTTTTTGTTAGTGACTAAACTCAACTAAGCAAATCATATTTTAGAGTATTCTATATTTATACATGGCATTATGACTGGTGGCAGTGGTTTCACTGCATCTTGAGAGCTGGCATAATTCTTTATTTAGATGTGAATAAACTCTATGATGTCACTGGCCTTTTCTTTAAAAAGTGAAAGCATCAGTTGTAAATTAAATGTTTTTGTGTAGTAAATTTATTGAAAGAATCAAACTTATTTATTAGAAAATTCCAAAAGAATGATTGCAAAAATATGTTAGAAGAATAAAAGAATTTTTTAAAAAATATTTTAGAAGAATATTAATAATTTTTAAAGAATATTTTAGAAGAATATAATAATTTTTAAAGAATATTTTATGAGAAGATACTTTTTAAAGAATATTTTAGTAGAATAAAAAGAATATTTTAGAAGAATATAAAAATTTTTAAAGATTATTTTAGAAGAATGTAGGTATTTCGAAATAATATTTAAGAAGAATATAAGAATTTTTAAAGAATATTAAAATATTCGATAAAATAAAATATTCAAAGAATATATTTGCCATTTTTCGAGTTGTTTAATGTTTCAATAATTTTGCTTGAATTTAAACTTACAATTTAATTAATTTTGCTCGAAAACAACAAACTAGAAATATTAATTAATTTTGCTCGAAAATAACAAACTAGAAATATTAATTTTATACGAAGGACGAACTGGATGAGATTCAGAGAAAATTTGACTGACAAGTTTCGCTTACTTAAATAACGAGATATTTGACTTAAAGTCAGTTTTTGAAATGTTTGATCTTTTCTCAACAGAGTAAATTTCTGTCAAGATTTAAATATTTATATAAATATTAGATTGGGCCGACTGTCATTTAATAGTTTGTTTAAGATTAGTATGAATATTTTTATTTAAAACCATACGAAAGTTTTCTGTACACGTAAAAACAATAGATTGCTTTTTTGCATTAAAAATTTTAAAGAGATGAAAATTCTTTTATAAATAATTTTTAATTTAAAATTAAATTGAATTTTTCCATTAAAACTTTTTGTTAATCAGAAAAAAATTAATTCTGTTTTCGTATGGCATATGGAAATATAATTACTTTCTAATAATGAAAGGATGTTTTGAAGTTTAGTTGAATTAAATTAGCTTCTTGTAATTCAGAAGTTTTTTTTATTCAAAATGTATTAGTTTGTGATTTTTCTTTAAAAAATAAATTTCCTTTAAATATTTTAATAGTTTTTCAGGATTTTAATTTGTTTTTTTGAGATTAGTGAAAATAATTATATTTTTCACATTGAAACATTTATTGAAATTAATTGAATTTTCTAAAGTAATTTTTAATACTTTTTCTGTTTTCCTCGAAATCGCTAAGAAGATTAAAATATGAAAAAAAAAAAAAAAAATACATAAATTATAGAGCAACATATATTGTAATTAGTTTATCGAGCCCTTGTAAAAAGTAGGTATGATATCTTTAGTTGTATTATATTATTTAGAATTTAATTGTTTTTAAAATTGTGTATATATATATATCTTTAGTTATTTTACTTAATTAGTAGTTTTATTATTATTTAAATTGTTTACTTTATCATTCACCATGTGATATGCTTTTATTAGGTACTTAAACGACAATCCAAAAACAAATATAGCAATTTCAACATTTCGGTTAATTGACAATCTTTATGAGGTATAATTTTGGCTAATTTATAATTCTAAATTCCTTCGAAATTTATAATATCTTGAAGTTGATATCGTGGCTCAGTGGCACTGTGCATTGCTGGTGAGCATTAGGGTTGAGGTTCGATATGCTGGCGGCTTTGTTGTAGACACTGTTTCAAAAGCGAGGAGCCTCGTTTGCGTTGGTGATGTTCAGCATCTTGCCTCGTGAGTTGGATTACCTGGTGGGAGATTTCCAGGTTTTCTCCCATATGATAAACAAATGCAGGGTGGTTACCCTTAAAAGTCCTCCCGGAAGGCGCTACTCTCCTTCTTCAGTGACACAGAGCCAAGTTAGATGTCTAAATTAACAATGAATGTAAAACTAAGCAAAGATTAGCATGTTTTGGAAATATTTCTGAATATTTTGTAAATATTCATTTTTAAGATATAAAAATTTTTGATTAAAAATTTTTTATTAATTATATAAATCCCACTTCCATGAAGCAAATGAATGATCATTCAAGCTTACGGATTTAACTGATTTAATCCTAGGATATGGGGTAAAATTGTTGTTGTTATATCTAATCCTCAGTGTCCTGCGTGTGGGACGGACAACCCTTGAGTACTATTGAGGGGAAGGGGCAGCTTCTGTTGTGATGGAACACCCGTAAGTAGAAGTAAGACAATGAAGAAGGAGAACATTGCCTTCCGGGAGAACTTTTAGGGGAACTAAACCGCATTTGCGTATCATAGGGGAGAAAACCCGGAAAACTCTCACCAGGTAATCCGACTCACGAGGTAAGATGCTGAACATCCCAAACGGCATCGAGACTCCCCTTATTTTTTGAAACAATGCCTACAACAAAGAAGCCAGTGGATTGAACCTCAGCTCTAATGCTCACCAGTGGTGCCCGTTGTCACTGAGCCACGGGTCGGGAAATAACAACAACAACAATAACAACATTCATTGGCGCAACAGTCCTATGGTGTGTACGGTTATCTGCCTACTGGCAGATTTCGTGCCAGGACATATTTTATCTTTTACGGGATAGAATTTGTCAGCACTACACCCAACTCTCTACATTCATATTAAACCGGGACCTATGGTTTAAAGAGGATTCTGAACCACTACAAATATCCATGGCACCACCAGGACTCGATCACGAAATCTGTGGCCCCGAGCGTCAGAGCGCTGGTCCCACGACTATCAGGCCCCAATAATAATAATAATAATAATAATAATAATAAAGATAATTTAGAATTATAGTAATGAATATTACAGTACAGTACAATGTATACAGTACAGAAAAGAAAAAAATGCTATGGCACAATGTAATTAATATATACATTAGTGAAATAAAATGTATACAAGAGAGAAGAAATAAATAATTTTAATAGGCATGCGAAAAATAAAATATGGCTGGGGATTCATAATATTATGGCGACTTTCGTTCTACGAACTTTCGTTTTTATATGGAGTGATAGAATGGTCGCAGAGAATCCAATTAGTATTTTAGGAGGAGGATTAATTGATCATTATCGTCTATGAAGCGCATTAATTTGATGATTATCCTTTTGGTCCATGGGTTGCATTACATTTCTGTGCAGCTGAATTAAAAATTCTGAGAAATTTTTTATGATGCTATGATTTTGTAAAAGGGCGTTACACACTGGAATGGTTCACTGTTTTTTTTATCCATAGTAGCAGAAATCATCTTCTGAAATGTCTAATCGTTTGAGGTACGTTGGGAATGGGCCACGTCCACATGTAAACGTAATTTCTCCTCTAGAAAGAAATAATCTTTTGAATTTTTAAGATTTTAGGTGTCTAAATTCTAACTCTTACAGGCAACGCCTGTCAGAGTATTGGCAAAAAGTTTTGAACCACAGGGCGCTCAATTTTCAACTATTTGCAACCTATATCTTTAGCAGCCTGGTGGCCAATTGGCTAGCGCTCTAGCCTTTGTTACCACAGGGTTAAGATTCGAATCCTGGTGGTGGCGTGGATATTTGTGAGTGGTTTGGAATCCACCATAAACTGTAGGTTCCAGTCTAATTTGCCTAGAGTGTGTAAAAAATGACTGTAGAGCGACAAACCAAACCAAACTAATAGCCACTTAATTAAGTTTGCAACCATGCTTTTTCCTACTCACTACAGGCCTCAGGTTTGAATTCTGTGATGATATGAATGTTTATTAGTGGTTCGCAATCCTCTTTAAGCACAGATACTGGTCGAATTAGTCCAAAGTAAGCACAAAAATGACCGTAGAGCGACAAATTAAACCAATCCTACGCACTAGCAGGAGCGCCTCTCTGTGGCGTTCAGGACGTTGGCCTACAGACTCTCCCCCGGAGAAGAAGATATTTCTCGCATCCTGTGTGTAGCCGAATATCGGGTTTTCAGCTTAGAAGGGGAGTCCTTCATCAAATCTATAATTAAATGTCTTTAAACGTGTTATATAGTGTATGTCTCTATTTGCATGTGTGTGGTGTTTGTGCGTGTGTTAATAAATCTGTGAGTTCTCTAACCTATTTCTGAAGTATCTCAACCCAGCCCCAGGTTGCCCAACCTGCACACACTAAAAGTTATAAATGAAAATGGACACTGAAGACAAATTGTGCCTTGAAATTGCAATTTAAGAAAAAAAATATTTTAATTTCATTAAAAATAATTAAATGTAACAATTTTCGTCATTTTTGACTAGCCAACAAATAAAAAATAATAAATTCAGTGAAAAGAATTTAAGATAATAGTTTTTAAGTTATAAGAAATATAAGCACTATCCTCTTACTTTATATGTATAAAATAGAGAGAGACTGCAAGCAGGAATTTAACAGAAATATATTTGTTGTTAAATATATAAAATTCACACTTGACATTTTAAACTTATAGTTAGAATGTATTAGTTTTTCCTTGAAGTCGGAAAACTAATACATTCAGACACTAGAAATTGAAAATGTTTATTTTCATTTGCAGAAAACTCGTTTAACTTTAGTTTCTGCTTTCAGCAGAACTTCTTATTTCAGTCTCGTCTGCAAAAAAAGCAGCGGCAAATATTGGTTTTAGGAAAATTATTCGCGTAGATTTATTGAAGTACTAGTTACTAAATATTTGTTTCAGATATTTAACATTTGAATGTTATATTTTGAACTGTATTTAAAATTTCTTAGATAACTTGTATTCTTCTACTTATTAGATTAATATTATTTTTATACCTTAGAGAAAATTGGAAATACAGCCTTTTTCTCCTCAATTTAATAACTATTAACAGTTAAGTATGTGTATCTGTTTTCCTTTTCTCATGATTTTAGTTTCTATTAGTTAGTTTCTATCGTTTTCTTTGAAGGTGATGTAAGTCCCTTTTTGATAAAAAAAATTAGTTAATGATAACAATGAAGGCAATCTGCTATGAGCTTTTTATCTATAAGCAATTCTACTCCAAAAAAATCTTACAAAAAATTCATCATTTTGCCAATATAAATTTACGTAGAGATTGAAATTATTTTGAAAGTAGTGTAAGCCCACTTTCCGCAAAGACATAATATTTAGTTCAAGAATTATGCTACATAATTTCTCTACTTCATTTTTATACGCGTGGAAACACTGTTAATGACACAAAAATTATCGTTCGTTCATTGAATTTGCCTAAAGCGTCGTCAGAGGAGCACTCCTTAGCAAGAGTTGAAAAGGCTTTTAGTAGTGTGTTCTCTTCATTCACCGCATACAATGCTGTATAAAACTTCATTTGATGAAAATGCGGAGTTTAAAACACTGGATTTATCTCCCACACGAGGAAGACCGCGAAAATATGAAAATATAATACATTTATATCATCATGCCAGACCCATCATATCCTTAAAATTCAATGATTGCATGAATCTGTTACCTTATATTTCTCCAGTGCATCATGATTATTTTCAAGAATCTACTTATAATGATGAAAAATAAAATGGAACACATTAATATAAAGTTTGATGCTCCGTCCGATACGGGGTCGGGATCAGAATTCTGTTCAGTTTGAATTTAAATTTGGATTAGAGGATTCAAATGAAGCAGAGTTTTTAATGTAAAAACCCAGATTGGAATTCTTGAGGGACCAGTATCAAGAGTGTTTATCTTGCTCTCTGCCAGAGTAATTTCGGTACTTACGTATTAACGGTACCTTGGCGACAGACTTGGCAGTTTTTAAGTGTCGCCAATCTTTATTATTTGGAATAAAAATATTTTGAAAGCGTTTTGATTTTAAATGAAGTGTTTCATATACACTGAAGTGACAAAAGTCATGGGATACCTCTTAATAACGTGTCGGCCCTCCTTTCGCCCGGCGAAGTGCAGCAACTCGACGTGGCATGGCAAGTCGTTGGAAGTCTTCTGCAGGAATATTGAGCCATGCTGTCTCGATAGACGTCCATAATTGTGAAAGCGTTGATGGTGCAGGATTTTGGGCACGAACAGACCTCTCGATGATGTCCCATAAATGCTCGACGGGATTCATGTCTGGCGATCTAGGTGGCCAGATCATTCGTTGGAATTGTCCAGAATGTTCTTCAAACCAATCGCGAACAGTTGTGGCCCGGTGACATGGCGCATTGTCATCCATAAAAATTCCATCGTTGTTCGGGTACATGAAGTCCATGAATGGCTGCAAGTGATCTCCAAGTAGCTGAACATAAGCATTTCCAGTCAATGTTCGGTCCAGTCGCACCAGAGGACCAAGTCCATGCCATGAAAAAAAACAGCCCACACCATTACGGAGCCACCACCAGCTTGAACAGTGCCTTGCTGACAGTTTGGGTCCATGGCTTCGTGGGGTCGGCGCCACACTCGAACCCTACCATCAGCTCTTACCAACTGAAATCGTGACTCATCGGACCAGGCCACGGTTTTCCATTCATCTAGGGACCAACCGATATGCTCACGTGCCCACGAGAGTCGCTGCAAGCGATGTCGTTCTGTTAGTAAAGGCACTCGAGTCGGTCTTCTGCTGGAATAGCCCAAGAAAGCCAAATTTCTCCTCACAGTTCTAACAGACAAGTCCCTTGTACGTCCCACATTGATTTCTGCGGTTATTTGACGCAGTGTTGCTTGTCTGTTAGAATTTACGACTCTTTGCAGACGTCGCCGATCTCGGTCGTTAAGTGCAGGCGGTCGACCACTGCGCTGTCCATGGTGGGATGTTATGCCTGAAATGTCATACTCGGCACACTCTTGACACAGTGGATCTGGGAATGTTGAATTCCTAACGATTTCCGAAATGGCATGACCCATGCGTCTAGCTCCAACTAACATTCCGCGTTCAAAGTCTGTTAATTCCGTCGTGCGGTCATCATCACGTCAAAACCTCTTCACATGAATAACTTGAACAGAAATGAAAGCTCTGCGAAAGCACTGCGCATTTATTGTTTACGCGATGCTACTGCCATCTGAAAATTTGCATATTGCTATTCCATGACTTTTGTCACTTCAGTGTATATTTTATTATTTGAACAAAATTTTAAGTGTTGATTGGCGCCAAATCTGTAGCTGCAGGTGGCGCGTATGCTCTTTATTGACGCAACTGTCGCCAAGGTACCGTTAATACCTAAGTACCGTAATTTCTTTTGATTCTTTTTTTAGTATATGTTGATAGTGTAATGTAATATTTCATTTTACCAATTAATTTATTGTACAAGTTATTGAATGTTTAGTAAACAGTTGGGTTTTTGAAGTTAATTAAAATGCCATTACCTGAAGAGATGTTGAAATAAAGCCTTTTTATTTATATATTTAATGAAAATGTAAAAAATGGTTTAATTCAATTGAAATCCCATATTTAATATTTTTTTTTAAATAAACTGTTTTAGGAAGAATAAATTGTGAAAGGAATTTAAATATAACGAAAGAAATGTGAGAAGAGCCCATGTGAGAAATTTAAATAAACAAATAAGAAAGAATAGTTCTTGAAAAAAAAAAAAATTAAATAAACCAATAAGAAAGAATAATCCATGAAAGAAATTTAAATAAACAAATTAAAAATAATATCTTGTGAAAAAAAAAATAAGTAAACCAATAAAAAATAATTAGTGAGAGAAATTTTTAAAAATTAACCAATAAGAAACGTTGAAAATAGTCATGGTCAAAATTGATCAATGAAACGAAAAACTCTGCTGACGAAAACAATATCCATAATTTTTATCCGTAAAAATCATCGATAATCGAAACTATCATTCCGATGGTTTTGGTACTTTTTCTAAAATATTTTTATCATCAAATTTCTTGTATCCTAATGATCATTTTTTCCTTCCATACCTTTTTCCATCGTTGTATCACCAGTACACACACACACACTCATACAATTCCTTATTATTATCATTATGAATATCAATTTGTTTAAATTTATTCAATGTCACCAAGAACTGCCCATTATTCTGCAGCTATCTTCGAGAAGAGATCAGATTAGAAGTGATGGACAGCCCTGTTTTCCTGTTTTGTAAAAGGAACTGCAGAAAACATGACGTCTCAGAATTATTCCCTATCGAGTGTTGACAGAAAATTAAAACAGTAAACATAATTAAAGAAATGTTTTCAACTAATGTAACTCTGCTGCTTAGTTTTTGTTGATGTAACAGATTGGCCACATTGCTGTAACTTGAGATTGCATTTAAATGAATGCTGATTTATTGCTTTTACTGATAAAACATGACCTTTGTTTTCTAAATAAAAATAAGTAATATTAAAAAAAAATTTTTTAAGTCAATTCTCTTTTTTTCACTATATTGCAGAAAGTCCTTTATAAATAATTTTCATTCATTTTTAAGTTTATCCGGCGCCATCTATTGGTAGATATATGCAACTTAAATCTAAAAAACTAAAAGGAATTAATTAAATTTAATTACGGAATTAATATTTGAAAAACTGTATTAACATCCAGTTTCATCCACTACAAGTTCAGAAAAAATGTATTTGAACTTGAGTGGATGAATAAAAAAAAAGTATTTCATTAACGATTAAAAATTTGAACAAGATATATATAGGGAGAGTGGACTAATAGAAGGAATTGAATAATATGAAATCAACAATTTACTATTGTATCAATGTTGACGAATCTATATAATGAATATCAGTTCACCATCTTCGAAGGCATGAAGACATGGGCTTGTTGATAATTAACAACTTGAGTCAAAATTGTGTTTTTCTAATAATAACTTATCAATAAAGTTATAATCATTGATTGGATTTATGAGTGAAGATCTTTTGTATAGTTAGGATATAAATAAATTAATAAATCAGATCTCATTTAAAATATAAATTCAATTAGAAAATAATTGACACAATATGACATATTATTAATGATATGAATTCATAATATGACATAATTGACATAATATGAAAATAATTGACATAAGAGTACATGACTTTTGAAAACATCACACTACATATTTCACTTTGTAACCATGCTTCCTGCTACGCATTGGCAGGAAGTGGCTTTCAGGAGAAAGGGGTCAGTTTACAGACTCTCACTCGCAGATGAAGTATATTTCACCCTGTGTGTATGATCTGCCTTTAAATATATTGAATATCGTATAGGACATTCAATACAGCTGTGAGTTCTCCAACCTGTGCCTCAAAAATACCTCAACCCAACCACATCCAATTACAATCTGGTTGCACAACCTGCACAATTTTTTAGCTGACCAGCCAAATATTAATTAATAAAGAAAAATTCTCTTGGTTACTGCTAGATAATTTTTATTCAGCTTGCAAGTTTTCTTTCTTATTTCAACAATAAAGTAAAATTTATTACTGTATTTAATAAATTTAAATTACTAAAGTGATAAATTAAAAATGCATTAAAATTTTGAAGGAATTCATTTTTGAAAATCTATCTTCGGGTAGTAATAGTAATAGAAATAGTTACGCACGGGCAATCCCGATGCTAGGGGACTTCCCGATTTCTGGTTCGTGAATAGATACTTTCAAAATAAAAAGTAATATAAAAAATTTTAAAAGTCAATTCCTACATTTTTTTTTTCACTCTATTGCAGAAAGTTCTTTTATAAATAATTTTCATTCATTTTTTTAAGTTTATCTGGCGCCATCTATTAGTAGATACATTCAACTTAAATCTAAAACTACTAAAATTAATTAATTTAATTTAAATTTGATTACTGAATTAATATTTGAAAAACTGCATTAACATCAAAAAATTGTCACCCACTACAAGTTCAAAAAAAATGTATTTGAACTTGAGTGGATGAATAAAAAAGCATTTTATGAACGATTGAAAATTTGAACAAGATATATATATAGGGAGAGTGCGAGCTAATAGAAGGAATTGAAAAATATGAAATCAACAATTTACTGTCCATTATGAATCAAAGTTGGCGGATCTATATTATGAATATTAGTTCACCATCTTCGAAGAAAAGAAGACATGAACTTGTGGATAATTAACAACTCGAGTCAAAATTATGTTTTTTTAAACTTTTTTTGTTGCAATGCAGCTGGAAAACATTTAGATAGCTTGGTCTTGGATGCCTTAAGGCAAACGCTGCACAGACGTTACTCACTTTGCATTATCCAGGGGCGCGTGTAACTGTAAGACACGAAAGCGGAGTAACAATGCCCCCGCAACGCTCCTATTAGGACCGGGACCAACGGTTTTAAAGGTGGATTCTGAACACTACAAACATCCATGGCACCGCCGGGACTCGAACCCGTGAAACCTGTGGCACCGAGCGCTAGCCACTCGGCCATTCATGCCCGTGTTTTTTAAACTAATAATAACTTATCAATAAAGTTATAATTATCGGTTGGATTTATTGGTGAAGATATTTTGTATAGTTAGGATATAAATAAACCAATAATTCAGATCTCATTTAAAATGTGAATTCAATTAGAAAATAATTGACATAAATAGGAGTACATAGACTTCTGAAAACATCACACTGCATATTTCCCTTTGTAACCATGCTTCCTGTTACGCATTGGCAGGATCTCCCCCTGCGGCTTTCGGGAGAAAGGGTCAGTTGCCCTACAGACTCTCACACGGAGATGAAGTATATTTCGCGCACTTTGAGCGTATGATCTGCCTTTAAATGTGTTGAATATTGTATGTTTCTAATTATATGTGTGTGGTATTTGTGCGTGTGTCAATAAAGTTGTGAGTTCTCCAACTTGTGCCTCAAATACCTCAACACAACCACATCCAATTACAAACTGGTTGCACAACTTGCACACTACTAAATGTTTTCGATTAATTAATAAAGAAAAATTATCTTGGCTACTGCGCGATAATTTTTATGTAGTTTGCAAGTTTCTTTCTTCCTTCAACAATAAAAGTAAAATTTATTAATTGTGTATTTAATAAATTTAAGTTACTAAAGTGATAAATTGAAAAATATATGTATCAAGATTTTGAACGAATTCATTTGTATGAAAAATCTATCGCATCGGGTAGTAATAGTAATAGGAATAGTTACGTACGGTTAATCTCGATGCTGGGAACTTCCCCGATTTCTGGTTCGTGAATAGATACTTTCAATCAAAATAAAAAATGGTAAGTCCCGCTGACGTCAGACACTTCCAGAAAGTGGGGAAATCTCTTGTTCCGCGGATTCTCCATACGTCACTATTACTTTATTTTTAGTTTCATCGGATCCGCTATCATTCCAGTTAATTAGTTTGTTATTGAAATTAGATAACATGTTTAGTAATAGAAAGTATACCAGTGGTAGTGAAAAACAAAAAAGAAGAAGGTGTTTGAAGAAAAAAAAAAAAAAGTTGCCTAAAATAAGTCAATACTTTAAGAGTGAGAAAGAAACAAACGAACAGTGCGAGTGGAAATGAAGAAATGAGCCGAACAGAAAGTGATAGTATTGCAGACCCCGGCAACACTGATCCAGAGCCACCACAGTCCTGTACTAGTGATATCCATAAAACCAAAGTGAAAAGACTGAAATTGACCTGGACAAATTTACATCTTCGTCATACATTACTGATAAGGGTCATTTGAAAGTCCTAAATGATCACGTGAAGCTATTTGGGATCGAAAACTTAAAGGCACCTTTAGGTAGTACTTTATTAAAACGAGAAAAAAATGATGATACTTCAATGAGGGGCCCCATTTAAAAAAATTGCCACGGTTCTCAGATGGCCTCAGATGGTATAAAAAAAAATAGTTACGCCACTACTTCGTAATAAAGTATCTGTTTTTGAACTTTCTGAGATCCCTTCAAGGTCATGATTTGAGCTATGCTCAATAGGCCGTTAGTCAATAGCAAGAGTTGTCCAATATCATCATGAATGCCCAAGATCATCGTGTAGCCATAATAACATAGGACACGGATGAGAAATATATTGCAACAGCAATAGTCAATTACATCTACGTAATTTTGATAATGAAGTATGGTACGTGTTCTTGGTAAATCTTCATAGGGTATATATCGTAACAAAAAATCTATCCGTTATTTTGGAGGTTGATTATATAACATGATAACACCGACTGAAATTCTAACTATTTTTTGACAAATCTGTGTATTCCCCTGTAATAATCTTAAGTGCAAACTACAATGGCTTAGGCTCATTCAAAACGTTCAACAATCTCGAAGCGATCTGCTACAAAACAAGAATATTTTAAATGCAGGGTGGGACATTGGAATTGTTCATCGTGAATTGGGGGATATTGGAATATTGGAATTGTTCATCGTGAGTTGTTTAGTGACAATAAAACCATGACCGTTGAGGTTTACTGTCAGCATCTAAGACGCTTAAATGCATTTCTGAAAGTTGTTGTTGTGTCTAATCCTCAGTGTCCTGCAGTGCGGGATGGTCCTTTGAGTAATCTACTCATGGATGGAGGGCAGCTTCTGTCATTTGAGGTCTGACATTCCGTATCGCTCTATAGTCAAATGAGACTAGGACCTACGGCTTAAAGTGGATTCGAAACACTACAAACATCCATGGCATATCTTATCATGGCTCATATCATATGGCTCGCACCATCATGGCTCATATCTTAATAGGAATGGTCTGATGTTCAATTGGCTAACGTCCTGCCATTGGTTGGCTTCAGGATCGAATCTATTCAGTGGCAGGGACCTTTTGTTTGTGTTTCGGAATCTACTTTAAATTGTAGGTCCTGGTATAATTTAGTCAAAACGTGCATAAAATGACCGTAGAGTGACAAATCAAACTAAATCAAATCAAAATGAAATTTGAATATTTTACAGGGAAGTAAGTATTCAAATTTGGGGAAGTGTTTTTTGTTTTTGTTTCATAATAAAATTGCAGTTTTATTTCAATCGGGGAAGAGATTTCATTACAATCTGATAAATGCTGTTAACAGTTCCATGCTCTGGTATTTCCATGTTTTTATTTTACATCGGGAAAGATCAAATAGGCTGGATGTAGAATTTCATTTAAATAAAGTCTGAAAGATCTAGATATACATAGATGAAGTCCAGAGTAACAAATAATCTGTTTTTCCCCACAGATAAGCGAGTTAAGAAATGAAACCGAATCCACCCACAAGTCCACGGTTTGCTTTTTTTAACTGCTCGATCTTTCGCCCCGATTCTCCGTCTCAGATCTGTGTTATCGTTTCGGATTACACATCGTCTTCCCAAAAAAAAAAAAAATGAAAAATGAAAAAAAAAAAAGATACCAGAGAAAAGAGTTGGCGCAAGAAAAAAAAAAAAAAAGCTCGTAAATCTCGGCGATTAGATGGGGTGGTGATGGGAGGCAGGGTTATCAAAACTCGATGGGTCCTAGGTCTCACCTTTCATCGACGCAGACGAGAACAACTGAGGCCGGACGATAACTCCGCCGTTAAAGAAAGATTTAACGATTTTAAACTGACGAGGATGGCCTTGTTGCGGACCGAAATGGGGCTCTAATTGAAAGCCCCATCGCTTTTTAAATAGGTACTTGAAAACAGTTTGTTTTCGCATCTCCTATTTGCACGATAAAGGATGGCCTTCATGCGTTTTTGTATATTTATATGTTTATAACGGGCCGATTCAGTGTTATGGATAAGATATGAAATAGACCACTTTTGATCCGAGGCTTTTGATGATTTACATAAGAAAATGGTGACTTGCCATATTAAGATATGTTTTTAATGAAAGTTATTTTTGTCTCAGCTAGTACTATCAACAACAAATATTATTATTTCTATAGTTTTAAATTTAAATTTATTAACTTTAAATTTGATCTGGATTGATCTTATTTCTGATGTACTTCTCCAATAAACAGAATTATTCAATATTTCCATAAACATTATTCAGCATTTGTATGATTCAATTCCCAGACGAATCCAAGCTGTACTATACCAAAAGCTGTTCTACGCCATATTAGTAAAGGATATCCTTTGTTTCCATTATTTTGATAGCCACCTGTATATTGTTTGAACACATTTAAAAAAAAAATTATACCGTAAAAAAGGGACCGCATAAAAAGTCCCAGCACATTAAAAAAAAAATTATTACATAAAGACACATTAAAGAAACACATTACAACCTCACGAAGTAGCTCTATCTAACATCTATAACATTCATGGTAATGGGCTGATATATTATCATTTGGAACATATATTGGATTTTTTCATTTGCATGTTATTTTGACAGCCATCTGTTGTTTTTTTTTTTGACATACGTTTTTGAGATTAATTTTTATTCGCAATATGCATTTGATGGCATTTTTTTAATATATAGCAAAAAAAAAAAAAATTGGACATTAAAAATCACATAAAAACAGGTTTGACTGTATATAATAAATATTGTAAAATAAAGGTTTAAAAGTTTTCCTGGTTCATTTGGTCACTCCTAGAAAAGGATTCTTCATTTTTAATTCTCGTCACAAAAACAAAAACTTAACTAAAGCAATTCTGAATTTTCCTATGATTTCAGTCCAAGAAAATTCAAAATAATAAAGAACATTCTAGATGGACACTTTTCCCGTGAAAATTCAAATAAATGGAGAACATTCTAGATGGACATTCCTCAGTTCAAAAGTGAATGTTGCCCACCAATACTTTCCAAATATGGATCCATTTTCGAAAGAAGCTTTTCCCTATTATAGCGAAAAGTGTAGGGTGGATCCATAATAGAACTAATCTTTATACAAGGAAAGGTAAATAGATTCTTTTTGAAAACGAATTTAACAGGAGTAAAGTTTAAAAAGAACCCTTTTGATAACAAAATTAGGGTACGTTTGATGTACACACACACACATATATATATATAAATCAATCAAGAGTAATTCGTTTTAACTTTGCCAAAGACCTTTGAGATAAAATAAATGGCTTACAAAAACAGTTAAATGCATTTTGATCTAAACAATATGAATTGAACATATGATTATAAATCAAAGTTTACTTGCTGTGGGTCATTCCACGTCATTTACTTAACCTCTTCATCTCAAACCTTGATCAACTTCAGCTTATAGATAGCTGAGTGGAAATAAAAATAAATTTAAACGATTATATTAGCCTGTTTTTTAAAACACAGATATATAAAATTACGTGAGCTTTTACATCTTAGTAAGGTCGCTGAATAGATAAATATTGAATCGAAGGACATTTAAAATAAGTACTATATGTATAACTCATCACGCAAAAGTAGAACAATACAGAGTGTAAATAATACATGTAGTACTACGAAAAATACGTATTTTATCCACGTTAGGTTTTGATTGTATGTTCTTTCAGAAAATAACTTTTTTTCTGTGAATATTATAGAAATGTTGCAGTAAGACTTAAGATTCAGCTTGCTGTACCTATGTATTACGAATCTTTAGAAACCCTTCTACGATTATTGATGGATTTGAGGAGATAATAACAGTATTCGAATGTTCTTAAATATACTGCGATATGTAGAAGTATATCCGAAATAATATTGATACAGAGTTACAGGAAATGGAGGTAAATAAGAATTCAGGTTAGAAAACATAATACAAAAATATTTATAAAACAATTTCATTAGAAAAATTGTATTTATGTTTCTAGAAATAGGAATATTTAAAACATTATATTATATTGTTCTAAATGGAGGAAATTTTAAGATTAATGGTAGATAACTTCAGGTAAGGATTTATTTTTTAAGATTCCCCCCCTAAAATAATTAATTTAAAAACGTATATATCAATCCATTTCTCAATGAAAAAAATACTATTAATCAGATATAAAGGTTTTATATATTTAAATAAAGACGTTAATAGTACACTCATGTCCATAAATTAAGGATAATGAAGTTCAGGCAAAGAAAGAGACAGAAGCAAAACAAAATTGACTTATTTGTAAAGTCTATTTATTAAACAAAGGTAAAGAGCAAAAAAGATGCTATATGTTTGACATAATTAATAAAAATTGCGATTTTTACTCCCTGGAGCAAATTTCAAAAAAGAACCTATTTACAAAAAACAGTATAACATGGTTAGTATGATGGTTAATATGGTGTATGTCTCCCGGACAATGCAATACAGCCCTTACAACGCCTAGGCATGCTGAGTATCAAATTATCAATCTGATCTTGGGGAATATTACACCACTCATCAAGCAATGCCCTCCGAAGTTCCGGTTAACAGGTGGGAGGGGTTGACGGGCTGCAATTCGTCTGCCAAGCATATCCCACACATGCTCGATTGGATTCAAGTCCGGTGAGTATGCTGGCCAATCCATACGGGTGATATCCTCCAATTGAAGGCATTCGTCTACAATGTGTGCACGGTGAGGACGGGCGTTGTCATCCATAAACAGAAATTCAGCACCCATGGCGCCCCGAAGCAAACGTACATGTTGTTCCAGAATGACATTCCGATAGATGTGGCCTGTCATCGTTACACTCTGAACATGCAGGTCAGTTCTGGAACCAAGAATAATTCCTCCCCAAATGAACCATCTTGCACTACCATAACGGTGTCGTTCAATGGTGTTTTCTTGGTGGTAACGGGTACCTGGCGCTCTCCATATGAAAGTCCGGCGAGAATCAGACTGCAAACTAAACCTGGACTCGTCGAAAAACATCACACCAGACCACTGTTGGATGTCCACAATGCATGCTCTCTACTCCAGGTTAATCGCAGGCGACAGTGAGTTGCGGTAAGTGGAACACATCTGACAGGCCTACGAGCATATAGATTAATGTGCCCTAAGCGTCTGTACACGGTCTGCCTTGAAACTGTCGTACCGGTAGCTGTGACGAGACAGTACCGGTAGCTGAGACAGAGCTGACGGAGACACGGTCTGATGCTGTGCTCCGTTTGTTTCTTTTGACAGTAACTGCTAATTACCGGTCCTCATTCGGCGTTGTAACTCGGGGCGACCTGTGCTGTAATATCTACTCACATTACCATCATCTTGGAATCGTTGCCAAAGCCTGGAGATGACACTCTGGGCGATTCCAAGTTCCTCGGATACTTCCAGCTGGGTACGTCCACATTCCAGTCGTCCGATAATTCTACCACGTAAAAAATCATCCAAATGCTTCCTTTGTGCCATAACTATGCGGTTATTGCACTGAAAGGCTTTTAAAGCGCTTGTGAACACTTCTTTGCCACCATTCCTTATATACCCCTCTCTTACACTCTCTTCATTGTGACGTACTATCCGCGCCATCTGGTGGTTTCCTGTAATTTGCATATTCTTCTTCAAGATGTGTGTGATAATTCTACAGGTGAAATTTTTATTTTAGAGTTCAATTTCTGTGTGATTCTGAATTATCCCTAATTTATGGACATGAGTGTAGTATGTCGTGAATGTATAATTTTTTTTTCTTTTGGTAATATCATGAATTGTTAAGTGCCAGCTTGAGTTTATTTTTTTGTTTTTCACTTTGAATTCTATTCATATTTGAATAATTTCACTCACAATTCATTCACCTTTAATTTTAATATATGGGTTGCTATAGCTATATTAAATTAATTAATACAATACGCTATATTAAATTAATTAATACAATACGCTATATTAAATTAATTAATACAATACGCTATATTAAATTAATTAATACAATACGCTATATTAAATTAATTAATACAATGCGCTATATTAAATTAATTAATTCTCGTTGTGCTTAGAAGTGAAAATAGGCTGAATGTGTCTAAACACTTTGAAGATTTTTTTTTTTTTAGTTTAATTGAATAATTAAGTATATACTTATTTTATTTTTAATACTTCAAAACGAAATAAACTTGAAAGTGTGGCTTTCTCTTATAGGACAGGCCCTTTGAAGACTTCTTAATACTACACACAATTGTAAGACAGTTATGTCAGATAGTTCTTCCGGAAAGTATGACCTCTAGTGAGAGTAGAGGTTAAGGTTACCCGTTTCTCCCGAGAGTCAACCAAAAACATACTATAATTCTGCTATATCAGTGGTCTAAAGTGCCCGCCTTTCAATAGAAACTTACATTAATTAGAATATTTAATTAATTTGCACGATTTCTAACTATCAAAAATAAAAAAAACAAACTCTACGATAGAAGTTTTAGCTAGAGCAAAAGTAAATTTTATTGCTCTCAACTTTTAACAGTGAAATTTTGTTATTTTGCTTGAACGAGGGTGAGTTCTGTCATCATTTAAAATATTTTAGGCATCTTATTTATTAGAACAATAAGTGAAATTTTGTAATCAATCCAATTTATTAACATTTATAACAATATCGCTTTATCCTCATATTCGAATATGTATTTAATTATTATTATTTTCGCAAAAAGCGGACGGTTTCGGCATGCATGCGTTTGAACTGAACCAAATTTGCAATTACTCAGTATATATTAATCTGCTGCACTAGACTCACAAAAGAAATGAGTCATTCAAATCTTTAAGAAGAACATTTCGTAGTAATTGTCTCGCCTCTTATTATCATTCCAGAGAAAACACAAAAGACTCCAACCAGGCAGCCTACTACGAATTGTTAATTTGTTACAGTTTCCACCCTCATCAGCTGGTTTTCCAAAACTGGTGTAAAGCACACACCAACAAGAACAGAGCTTTTAACTTTAAGCTTGATAGAAACAGTCCATTTTACCAAGAACGGTGAAATATTTAGAGTTAAATAAATTTAATTTAATTTTAATTATTATTATAATTAATCTATTATAAATTAAATTTTCACTAAATTTATTTATAATTATTTTATTTAAAAATAATTCTAAGTAAAATTTTTCTTTAACGGTGTAACAGCATCATTGTGGGCCAAGGTCGCCTACATACCGGCAGATTTCGAGACAGGAGATGTTTTGCTTTTACGGGGCAGGGATGTCAGCTCCAAGTTCGTATTAGACCGGCACCCACGGTTTTAAGGTGGATTCCGACCACTACAAACATCTATGGCATCGGAACTCGAACCTGAAAACTGCGACACCGAGCGCTAGTCAGTTGGCCATCAGGCCCATAAATAGAAGTAGTGGAAAATATTTAATTGTACGAAACCAGCAGAATCCGCCATACGTTGTCCTGTCAAAAAAAAAAAAAAAAAATGCATCGTAAAAAATTATACATCGCGAATTTATTATCCATGTTCCAATATATGTTCATACTCATTTTCATGGATATCGTTTGAACGGCATATAAGATGAAATGCGGCAGCACCCTCTGGTGGCAAGTAACAATAAAGTGGGTAGCGCGAACCTATTTTCCACACTCGAATACATATTATTACTAATTTTCATTGCGATGGGTTAAATGGTATCGAAATTGATAGACTGCAGCACCATCTGGTGGAGATTTACAACAAAGGGGATAGCATAAAAACATTCTCCATGTTTTGTCAAACACACAAAAAATTTCATCAAAATCGGTCAAGCTGTTAAGAAGTTCAGTGACAAACACACGTACAGAAGAATTACATACATAAAGATATATCGATTGCAGCGTTACCCAACGGGTGCAATTATGAATCTAAACCCTCCAGGGACCCACTCAAACACACATAATTTCATCAAAATCGGTCCAGCCGTTGAGGAGAAGTTCAGTGACAAACACACGTACAGAAGAACCCGATTGCAATGCCACCTATCGGGTCCAATTGTGAATCTAAACCATCCAGGGACCCACTCAAACACACATAAAAATTTAATCACAATCGGACCAGCCGTTTAGGAGGAAACACACGTACAAAAGAATTATATAAAGATTACGAAAGACAGAAAAACAAAATTAAATTTGAATTTTTTTAAAACAATGTTATTTTGAATATGATCTATAAGGATAATATTATTAGCTCTATAATACCATTTTTAAACCGTGTACAAATTAAATATACTTACTTAATTATTTAGTTGTAAAAAAAAAAAAAAAAACGCTGATAAAAAAGATATTTTCTCTTACAATATTATTTTCTGATATTTTGATGTTGTCAGTGGCCGACTAAACACATTTTCCTTGCACTCGATTTATCTATTAATCGAGGAAATTGTGAGTCAAACATATCCCAGATTCATTGCCACTTGACTCGCCACATTAAGAGCTAACCCTTCCCTTAACGGCAGCCCGAAACTGATATGTCAGTAAGACTGAGGAAGAGAAAAAAAAAAACACAGCACATAACGTGGTGTGAAGGCCCAAACTGCTCTAGAAGGACGAACTTCCGTTTTTATTTTTTTTTTTTTTTATATAAATCTCGAAGAGGAACGTGATTTCCGCTTCGAAACGAGTCTTGTTAGTCTGTCTTGCGCCATCGCCTCTATCGTCTGCTATCTTGACTGATTATTTTTTTCTTCTTTTTTTTCCAGTTGTTTTCAATCTTTTCCATCAGCAAAAGATAGCGTCGGGCGACGAAAACATTGTTGGTGACGGACAATCCTTATATCAACAATGAAGTGGTACCCTTATTTCTATACCTCGTCAAAAAGAGGGGGTGAGAATAAGGGGTGAATGGAAACTTTGTGTTCTTGCTTGTTGATCTGTTTATTAAATTCCTTCTATTAGCTCACACTCTCCTATATATATATATCTTGTTCAAATTTTCAATCGTTCATAAAATACTTCTTATTCATCCACTCAACTTCAAATGCATTTTTTTTTCAACTTGTAGTGGATGACACTGGATGTTAATACAGATTTTTCAAATATTAATTCATTAATTAAATTTAATGAATTAATTTTTAGATTTAAGTTACATGTATCTAATAACAGATGGCGCCAGATGTAAGAGGAAAATTTCAACTTTATTTGTAAAGGACTTTTCTGCAAGTGAAAAAAAGTAGGAATTGACTTTAAAATTTTTTTTTTATATTACTTGTTTTATAAATGGTTGGCCCGGTCCTGAGTGAATGAAATGCACCTGTAGACAAGAAGAAGTTGTTTATTCAAAAGAAGTTGTTGTTTGCCAGCTCGGAATATGAATCCTCTTCCGAGGGAGGGTCCAGACAATGCAATAGCTAGGTAATCAAAGACATGATGAGGAGTAAGTTCGACATCAGGACAGTTGCCACATTTTTGGTATTTTTGAACGCCATCAGCAAAAGTTTTCATATTTTTGCTGTGCTTCATCCTTAATCTTGTGAGAGTTGTAGCTGTTCTTCTGTCGACATTTGGCGCTCTGGCCTTTGGTATCTTAGGCTGCAGGTTTGAATCCTGGCTGTGGCATGCATGTTTGTGAGTGGTTCGGAATTCACTTTAAATTGTAGATCCCGGTCTGTTTAGCCTAAAGTATGCACACGATGACCATAGAGCGACAAACCAAACCAATCTGTCGACTTGTAGTTATTTAGTATTTAGTTTTAGAAGGAATCATAAGTTTAGATTTTGCCAAGGCATTTACATCTGAAAGGGGAAGTAGGACTGGCAGTCTGATCCAGACTTCTATCATTCTTCGTCAAAGAATTTGCAATTTCATTAAATTACAAATCCGCACGAGCAGAGATCCATTACAGAATACATATTATGTGCAAGCAGTGGATTTGTTCTAAAAAAAGATATAATGTTCAAGAACATACTTGAGAAACCTTTATTAAGAGCCTGCAAGACAGAATTTGAGTCTGTGTAGATAGTAATTTATTCATTTGTTGTGATGGAGGTAAACTCAGATAGGCCTCAAATGACTTAAGGATGGCCAGCAGTTTTCCTGTGAAGTTTGATGCATTTTTTTCCAGCACCGGCAACAATTTTAATTTGCAAGTTCATTAAAACCCATTATTGTGAATATTGTTTATATTAATTTAATTAATTTAATTTAAAGGTGCAAGTCTTGTTAATTGTCTTGCTCCATCGCCTCTATCGTCTGCTATCTTGACTGATTATTTTTCGTCTTTATTTGTTATTTTTGCAGTTCAATCTTTTTTCCATCAGCAAAAGATAACTTCCATGCGACGAAAACATTATTGGTGATGGACACTACGTTTATCGACAATGAAGTGGTACTTTTATTTCTATACCCTCTGAAAGGAGGGGGTGAGAATAAGGGGTGAAGATGAAGCTGAATGGAAACTTTGTGTTCTTGCCTATTGACCTGTTTATTTTATGAATGGTTCGGCCGGCTCTGAGTGAATGAAATGCACCTGTACACAAGAAGAAGTTGTTTATTCAATGTATTAACTGAATATCAGATACTGATATTTTGGGGTTATAGAGTCGTGAAGATTGGTGTTTGGAGCTAGTAGGGCTTTGAAGATGGATGGATTTCAAAAAGAATCATGGATGTAGAATAGAGTCATTGATTGAGATAATGATGATGTTTTCATTCATCTGGTTAAAATAAGTTTTTTTATTTTAGCTCGTTGAAAACTTTTATACAAGTGTTTGTCATAGTGAATTCATTGATTTCTTCTTATGATTTTTTTTTAACGACATCAGATAAACCTAATAAAATGAGAAATAATAACTGCAAAAAAAAAAAGGAATAAACTGAATTTTTAACTGGACTATTGATGAAAAAGAACCTAAAAGGATAATAATAATGTTTAAAAGAAGTATTGGCAGCTTTCAAGCAGACAAGTTTGTTTCTATTTCTGCTTTTTACAACGAGCTTGTAGTTGTTTCTAGACATTTCCCCAAATGCAAGGTCTGCAAATACATATATCAATTTGTTTTCATTAAAGATGCCAAAATTTTCACATGCTCGCCAAGGATTCGCCAACTTGTTGCTTAGCAGTTTAGTACAGTGAAGAATTGAGGTATTGTTACGAAAAATGTATCCTCACAATAAAAAAAAGAATGAATTAAAATTAAAATATCAAATTTACAAGAAAATTTCATAATGTTATACAAAGCGATCATAGTTCATTTTGTAGGAAGAATCTGTATATTCCTGTTTAAAAAGATAGTGCCCTAACTAACGTTTCATTGCACATTGATATTCTGAGACCGAAATGTATCAAAAGATAACCAATAAAGACGATTAAAATAAACTCATTTTTAACTGGATGGGGTGCCGTTTTGGTCTCCTAATTCTAGATCACTCTTAAATTAATTTTCTGCAATTAAATCTCAATATATGTTAAGAAAGAGAGCAATTACTTTGTG
This sequence comes from Caerostris extrusa, assembly GCA_021605095.1. Taxonomy (NCBI): domain Eukaryota; kingdom Metazoa; phylum Arthropoda; class Arachnida; order Araneae; family Araneidae; genus Caerostris; species Caerostris extrusa. The sequence goes on from BPLR01003317.1 coordinate 33,965, forward strand.
ATCTCACATTTGAAAAGGTAATATCACTTGCATTTACTCCATAATATTGTCAAATAAAATCAACTCACTGAAGTTCTCACTAAAAATATATACTAGTTTATGAAATAGTATATAAATTTCATTTATTTATTTTTTCACAGTGCATCTCTTATTATGGATATTAGTTGCCATTTTATGTGTCGAATATTTTCTTAAATCGGAGTCATTTTCTGGAAGACATTTTGCGTGCACGCTATATTTATGAAGAAGAAAACCAAATCGTAAGGAAATTATTACATTTTGTGTTTTACAAAAAGTGTTTTAGTTTATGCGGGCGAAAGCATGATTGACTCTGTAACCTATTTTACTAATAACAGAAGTGGCAGTACGCGTTCAATTCTCTGTCCACCATCTGCTGGAATTAGAGAGCAGAGCAATTTTTTTAACTGAAATTTATCAACCGGAATATTCCGCATTTGTCAGTAAATCGAGGCTTTCAATTCCGACAAATTAGTCATTTTATCAAGATAAATGATGCTTTTGAAATATATCCAACGCTAAAAGTCAAATGAGTTAAGATCTGATGACCGAGAGGGCCATTCAGCGTAAAAGTGACAATTAACACAGCTAATTCGTAAGTTGTAGCCGCAGGAAACATTAATAAACGTACTAATTGGAAGTGAAATCTCATCATTCAAAATAAACATGTGTAACCATGCTTCCTCTACCCATCGGCAAGAGCGCCTTCTGTGGAGTTCAAGAGAAATTATCATTAATCTCACAGACTCTCACCCGGAGAGGAAATATATTTCTAGCACCCTACGCGTAGCAGAGTTTCGGATTAGAAGTAGAGTCCTTCTCCAGATAAGTATAGATTTGTAGAAGGACTCGTCTTCCAAACCGAGGACAGATGTCTTTAAATGTTTTAAATAGTGTACATCTCTAATTGTTTGTGTGTGGTATATGTGAATGCGTAAATAAAGCTGTGATTCACAAACCTGGCCATCAAATATCTCAACCCAATCACACCCATCTACAATCTGGTTACTCAACATGCACACTACAATCTGAGCTCAACTAGGGGGCCTTACCCTCACAGCAACATCTGAGTTCAACTAGGGGGCCTTTACCCTCACCAGTATAATCTTTAACTTTTTTATAATGCTTTTAGTCTTGGCGACCAGCGAATTATTCTGCAAATAAATGTAACCACAGTGCATTCAGAATAGGTCCCCATTATCTCATTCCTCAATCAAGCAGCCTGATGGCCAATTGGCTAACGCTCTGGATTTTGGTATCTCAGCTTTCAGGTTCGAATCCCATGTTAAACTGTAGGTCCTGGTTAAGTAGCCGAAAGTGTACACAAAATGAAAGTAGAGCGACAAACCAAATCTTAACCCTCTTGTTTTGGTTTTATGGAACCGAGACATTTTTGTGAATCCTGCAGAATGAATTTCTTTACATAATTACTATGTTTTACATTTTATAAGTGCAGCTACTGTTGCGCACTTAATAATTTATTAATTTCTTCCAACTTCAATATAGAAATCCAACTTAAGAGATATAAATAGAAACTTTAATTACGATTTCCCTTTACACTTTCGAACTTATTTGCCTTATTCTCGCCAAGTTAGCGAGATATGCTAACCATGTGAATTACTGTATTATATCGAAAACTAGAGCAAAACTTTTGAATATTTAGACAATCCCTCCAGTTGAGAAGCCTCATACATTCACTGAAATTTAATTGTAGAATAGATTATTTCCAACGTGTCTAGTCTGTCTAATTTGACTAGACACGTTAGACAGAATAGATTTGTTTGACCACTGAGCGTGAGATTTGTTGAAATTGCAAATGGAAGAATACATAGAAACTGAAAATGGTGAATAGGTACTTCGTGCAACAGATTGGTTACAATGAGGAGAGAAGAGCCGAAAAGCTATTGTGTAAAAGTTCTCACCAATTTTAGGATTAATTAATTTAGATTATTGTTATCCTCAATGATAATTTAGTGAGAAAAGTGAAAAAGAACCGATAGTTGCAATTAAACTACTTCCCAAATTTGTTTTTTATAGTACATAATGATATCTTTATATATTAAAATAAAAACATAATTAAATGCCTTATTTTGTATTTAAGTTACTCCATAAATTTTCTAGAATAACTGAAATATAAAATAGCTAGAGGCTGAATCATAGCTGCCTTGGTAGAAAAAATACATTAAAATAATTATCTCCATGTCTTTATTAAACCAAATAAACACACTTATAAGCAAATTACAAGCTTACTAAAACAAATTAAGTCCAAACTATTCACCAATTATCTTCTTCTTCCTCAATGACTTGACAGCCCCATGGTGGAACAAGGCCTTCTTGAGCCTATTGGCGGATTGCGAAACATGAGATGTTGTTTTTTCTTTTTTACTGGGTAGAGTTGCCATCTCTATGCCAAACGCTTTACAGTCATATTAGACCGGGATCTACTGTTTAAAGTGGATTCCGAACCATTACAAACATCCATGTCACGGCCGGAGCTGGAATCCGAAGAATAAGGTACCGAGCGCAAGTCACTCGGCCATTAGGCCACATTCTCTTAGCTTACTACAACCATCTATAGTTACAGTAAGTAGGTCGATATGTATATGCCGTAGTTGAGCTGATTGACGACTGTTGCTTGAATGAGTATTTCTTTCTTCTTGACTCAAATGTAAACTCCTTCCTCCTTAAAATTCTAGTGCAGATACAATGAAATAGTTCTATTATTTTAAAAAAATTATAAAATGTGCCCTTTTAAATTAGTTTCCGTAAACTTCAAATCATAATGACTAAAGCAAACCATCAGATAAAAAAAATAAATTCAACGATTTGCTGCCTTTACATTTCGTTTATGTGTCCATTGTTGATTTGTCTGTTGGAACGCTAATAAAGGTTATTGTATAGAACAGTTTAAAGTTTAACTGGGCTTTTTAGAAGGATAAAACATGATATATTCAAGATACATAGATGTTTTGCTAGTTGATATCACAAATGCGATTCAATGTCGTTGAAGTGACCAACAAGATCCCAGTTGTCTCTCTCTTTTTTTCGTAAAGGACGTAATGCACCCTTTTGTGAACTCTAAATAATGCTTTTCCGTGTATGTTCCAAGGCGTCGTTTTCAGTGAAGTGCCGAAGTCATTGACATCTTCACTAAACCCGCCAAAGCGGCAGTTGAAATTCAGAAATCATGCTTTGTTAAGTATCTGTGTCTCTGATGTTCAATCCATCATCTGATAAAAAGTGTGCAACAAAATGATCTTTATTCCTTTTTAAAACGCTTAGTATTGCAAGTTGGCGAGTTCACTTCCCTCTTGCCTGAATGGACTCATTATAGTAGCAAAACAAGAAAAGGAAACAAAATATGTAGCTTCAACTTTTGTTTTTAAGCAAATGAAGACTCGAATTTCTCAAAAGAGAGTCTGAATTCTTTCAAATTTCACATGATATTGTATGTGTAGGGAGGAATTTATCATAAATTTAAGTTAAATGTATAAGGAGAGGTAATTTTAAAAGAAATTGTTGACAATTTTAAAGCGAAAATTAAAAGAAATCTTCTTTTAGTATCGAATAAATCAATGCTGGTTAAAAATTCAAAAATATTGTTGATTTTCCGTGAAACATATTCTTCTTCAATGGCGCAACAGCTTCAATGAGGGCCAAGGGCGTCTGCCAATTGGCACATTTCGAAACAGGAGATGTTTTTTGCCAGCCCTAAGCCCAAGCCTCTACAGGTATAGGAGACCGGGATCTAAGGTTGTAGAGTGGATTAAGAGCAACTACAAACATCCATGCCACGGCCGAGTTCGAGCCCAAAACCTATAGCACCAGAGCTCGTCCATCAAGCCTCTTTATTTGAAAGAGGCCTGATTTGGAATGGATGTTTGTCAGTGTACGGAATCCACGTTAAACTGGAGGTACCGATGTAAAGTGTGCAAAAATGACAGTAGAGCGACAAACCAAACCTTTATTTGAATATACGTAGAATAAATAAAATTACGTAATTTAAAATACGTAGAATAATTTTTTAAATGTACATCAAATTCTTAAAACTGAAATTTGTTTTGTTTAATGTTTACGACGATTTTGTTTTCATAAACATATCAGAATAAAAGAGCAAATTAAAACATAATATGAATTAAAAAATGCTATTTCATTTAAATGATCTAGCAATGATCCATACGGGAAATGAAATGTTTTGTTATCAAATAAATAAAAACGAAAATATTGAATAAATCCTTATTCATTTTCTTACAACAATAAAAAACTTCCCTTGTGAAATGTTCTGTTTATTTACGTTTCGAAGTGCTCTGGGCCATTGTTAGCGAGATCGAAATTTCGATTTTTCGCTCGTTTAAGCAAAAGAAAGAGAGTTTTTACTCTAAACAGGGTTTGAAATCAATACGGCATATGGACGCATAAAAGCATTTGCCATACGTAATACTCAGAACGACGATTGCTCAAGCTGGAAGTTTTGAAGTGTTTTTTAGAATGTTTGTATAAAAAAACAACACCATTTTATTGCATTGCTTTAAGAGATTTCTATTTGAATCCAAAGGGGAAATAACTATATTAGATTCGCTTTTTTTTGACAACTTGTGTAGGCAATAAAGAATTGCCTACACAAAATTGCAGGAAAGTATGAGACGTGGAGCATATTTCATAATGGACTCCTACTGAAAATCCCTTCTTGTCCATATTTTTAAAGTTTCTATGAGTTTTTATTGTAAAATAATAAAACATATTCTTTCGCACAACATATGTTCCTTTCTGGAGTTAATTTATTGATAGTTTTAATAAGTTAATTTATAAATAGTTTTAATAATTAGTTTACATTGTTTATTATAGAAATGATTTTGCTTTATGGCAATTATATATAATTTAAGTCCAAACTTGGCTAGATTGTGTAAAGACTTGGCGAACAAGTTTCACTCCGATAACATGTTGCATTTTCATGATGTTATATACCTCAACATATGTTGCAGGGCCTGATGGCCAAATGACTAGAGCCCTGGCGCTCGGTACTACAAGTTTTTGTTCGAGTGCCGGCAGTCCCATGGATGCTTGTAGTGGTTCGGAATATACTTTAAACTGTAGGTCCCGGTCTAATATGAGTGTTGGGCGTAGGTCTGACAACTCTAGACGGTACAAAAAAATCCCCCTTTTCGGAATCTGCCAGTACGGCCCCAACTGGGCCAGCCCCTTTATTTCAATAGGTGATTAAAAATACATAGATTAATTTTTTTAAGGCATATTAAATACGAAAAACTGAAATTATTTTTATTTATTGTTTACAATGCTTTTGTTTTTATATAGGTAAAATGCAAAAAAGCAAATTAAATGTAAAAGAGCCTTAACAAGTAAAAGAGCAAATTAGAACATAGTACGAATTAAAAATATTACTTTATTTAAATGATCTAGCAACTGTCCATAGAGAAATTAAAACGTTTTTATTATTTAAATAAACAAAACGAATGGATTGAATAAATCCTTATTCATTTTCTTACAACAATAAAAACTTTCCCTGTTGAATTTCCTGTTTATTTACGTTTCGAAAGTGCTTTGGGCCATTGTTAGCGAGATCGAAATTTCGATTTTTTCGCTCGTTTAAGCAAAAGGAAGAGAGTTTTTACTCTAAAAAAGGGTCTGAAATCAATATGGCATATGGACGTATAAAAGCATTTGCCATACGTAATACCCCGAACGACGATTGCTCAAGCTGGAAGTTTTGAAGTGTTTTTTAGAATGTTTGTATAAAAAAAACAACAACATTTTATTGCATTGCTTTAAAAGATTTCTATTTTAAACCAAGGGGGAAATAACTATATTAGATTCAGTTTTTTTGACATCCTTTACTTCCAGATAAGCATTGCCTACACAAAATTGCGAAAGCGTAAGACGTGGAGCATATTTCATAATGGACACCTACTGAAAACGATGTACTGTCATATTTCAAAATATTTTTTTGTAAATAATAAAATATATGTTTTCACGCAACAGATGTTCCTTTCTAGAGTCAATTTATAGATAACTATAATTTTATAATAAACAATGTAAACTAATTATTAAAATTATCGATAAATTAACTTATTAAAACTAATTTATAGATAATTTGAATAATTAGTTTACATTATTTATTATAAAAATTTTGCTTTATGGCAATTATATATAATTTTAAGTCCAAACTTGGCGAGATTGTGCATAGATTTGGCGATATTGGCGAGCAAGTTTCACTGTGTTAACATGCTGCATTTTCATGATGTTATATACCACAAAATATGTATGCATTTTTCATGATGTTAGGCCATATGGGGCCTGATGGGCGAGTGACTAGCGTTCTAACTCTCTGTAACAAAGGTTTCATTTTCTAGTCCCGGCGGTGACATGAAATGGATGTTTGTAGCAGTTCGAAATCCACCTTATGCAGTAGGACCCGGTCTAATTTGATTGCAGGATTGACAATCCTACTACGTAAAAGAGTGTTAAAAAGAAATTTTATTGCACTGTCTTAAAGAACTTCTATTTGAATCCAAGTAGGAAATAACTATATTAGATTCAGTTATTTTTTTTTTCAATTTTCTCTTCTTTCAAATAAGCATTGCCTACACAAAATTGCGAAAGTGTAAGACGTGGAGCATATTTCATAACGGACACCAACTGAAAATCATGTCCTGTCCATATTACGAAATGTTCCATGAGTTTTTATAGTAAACAATAAAATATGTTCTTTCATGCAACAGATGTTCCTTTCTAGAGAATAAATTTTCTTTTTTTTTTTTGTTGATGCCTAAAAATTTTTTAAGTTAATTTATTGATAGCTTTAAAAATTAGCTTATATTGTTTATTACAGAAATGATTTTGCTTTATGACAATTATGTATAATAAATTTACGTCCGAACTCGAAGATTTTTTGAATAGATTTGACGATATTGGTGAGCAAGTTTCACAGTGTAAATATGTTGTATTTTCATGATGCTATATACCACAAAACATGTTGTATTTTCATGATGTTATATACCACAAAAAGGGAGGGAGGACGGAAGGGTCCTGATTGCCGAGTGACTAATACTATGGCGCTCGGTGCCACTGGTTTCGGGTTCAAGTTCTGGCGGTGCCATGGATGTTTGTAGAGGTTCGAAATCCACTTTGAGCTATAGGTCCCGATCTAATATGATTGTTGGACATAGGGCTGACGAGCCTACCCCTTAGAGGATCAACGTTCCGGAGCTACTTACGGGTGCTCCATTGTAACATAAGTTACCCCCTCTTTCCCTCCTTCCCCGAGGCTCTTGGACTTGGTCTAGATGTTGCTGTCTACCAGGTGGGATAAGAAACAGCAAACATGTTGCATACCAAAATGAGATATATTTTAACATATGTATGTCTATGGACAGTAATTTAATGCAATCGATATCACTTTCAGGTTGATACGGCTTCAACTTTTGTGATTGTCAATTTAACAATTTTATTGTAGATATCAACTGAACATCTTATGAATACAATTGCACATATATTTGATGTCCTATACTCAAGACTAAATAAGAACATGAAATTTTATTTTTCTTTAAAATAATCTAAGGAAACATAATTCCATCTTATACATTTGGAATAATTCTGCAATATATAAATAAAACAGATCCTTTACAAAATAAATTTAAAAAAATTGTTTGGATTGTCAAATTTGTTCAGAACTTGTTAAAAATTAAATAAGATTTATTTTTGAAAAATAATAACTTCATATACTAACTAAAAACTAACATTTTACTAACATAAAAAACAGCCCAATAATATTATAAATATTAACTGAATGAAATAAGGATGAAAATTTTTTAGTTTTATTTTTCTCAAATTTTTATTTTCAAGTGAAATCTTCATGATTTTGCAAAATGAAAAAAATCGTATGAATGTAACCTTGCTTCCTGCTACACATTGACAACAGCGCTCGCTTTGGCGTTCGGGAGAAATGGTCTGTAGCTGAACATACGCTGCGGAACAGAGGAACATAGTACAGCGGAACATACTCTGAGAAATGTTTAGTTTATAGTTTTCTCATCCCAAGAGGAAATATACTTAGTGAATCCCGGCGCATCAGCTGGCATCGTTCTCACATTAAGAGGAAATATATTTCGCGCATCCTGTTCATAGCTGAGTATCGTGTTTTCGGCTTAGAAGTGGAATCCTTCCCCGAATCTATAATGATTTGTCTTTAAATGTGTTCAATAGTGTATGTCTCTAATTGTATGTGTGTTGGTTTGTACGTGTGTTAATAAAGCTGCAAGTTCTCAAACCTGTGTCTCAAGAACTTCAACCCAATTCCCCAGTTACAATCTGTTTGGCCAGCATGCACATTACATGGATATATTATTTTTTTTAAAAAAACTATTATATTTTTCAAATGTTTTATGTAAATTTATCTTTAACAATATTTTACATCAAATTTTATTTGTTTACAAAAATTTACCTAAAAAAATATTGTTTTCAGATCTTATGTGTTCTAACTGAAAAAAAATATGTATAAATCAATTTTTTAATCAATATCAATTGTATATCAAATTTTAACTTTAAATATAGCATCATGTCAGAAATAATCTTTTCATGTATGTACAGTTAAAATTAATTTCTAAATTTCAAAAAATATCATCAATTTTTAAATGGGATTTTAAAATATTTTAAACATTCAGAAATAAAAACGAAGTAAAATCTGTTTCTAAAATAAGTTGTATTTATTAAAAATTTCAAACTATTTTTTATGAATTTATTAGAGTAAATTAGGCAACGTACCAATTGTACTTGACATTACAGCTAGGTCATACTTTTTCCAAAACAAATGAAAATTAACTAATAATTATAATCCAAATTCATATTCATTAAAAAAAATATTAAACATGAGAATATGAAAATATGCACAAAAATGGCTAAAATAACATCTGCAATTGTAATGTAACTTTTGCAATTAACATCTGCTAATCGCATTTATGAAAATGAAACTTGTTCTTTTTAATTTTTGATTCATCCCAAACAATGACCTTGTTTATTCAGTTGAGTTAACGAGATTCAACAAATGTTGAAATTTGATCTTCGAGATTCGAATTTTATTTTAAGAACAAATTAAATATGCCTGTCTTAAGTGTCAAAAAATGACAACTGTGAAAAATTTGTTAATTTCATCTACAATTTTAGTAGTTAAACTGTGTTACAGTTGTCGCAAATAATTGCAACTAGGTGAAAATTATATGTATGTTTGCACAAAAAAATTTGATAGTTTGCTTATTCAAAAACATCTAAAAAGTAAAAAAAAAAAAAAAGTTAATTTTTAATTTAAAGTTAATTAATAATTGAGCGTTAATTGCGTATGTGCTTAAAATAGAAATTACAGAACTCCCTTTAACACTATCACAAAATTCGTTTTTTGGAATATAAGTTTTCAAACGAACAAGATTAGAACTCTAGCAGAAAAAATCGGCTTTATCAGTTATGCTTTTTATTTAAATAATAGGAATTCATCAAATTGGAGCAGTACGTTAGGCAGAGATTTTGATTTATTTTAATTATTTAAATCTATTATTTTATTTATTCAAGTTAATTTATGTAGTTTCTCTCTTCTCGGCCACTTTCAGGTTATGAGAACACTTTATTTTATTTACAAGCACTATATATATATATATACAAATAATGAAATCTGGATTGTTATACAAAGAAATAAAGATTAAAAATAATATTTGATCACAAGTGCACGATCGCAAGTGCTCCAAGGTCGGAAATTTTTTAGAATATTCGAATCTACGTCGAATTGGCTTGCTTGAATTTCGGCAGACCCTAATTGTCACACAGCGGCATGATAAACGAAACCACAAGGGATTTACTTTGATATATTTAGACACTTCAGGGGGAAAAAACAACATTTTTGGTTGACTCGTCATAAAACTCTCTCCTTTCTTCCCCAAAACCCTTTTAAGACAATCCGTCAAAAGGGGGATCAGCTTCTCTCATTTCTCATTGAGTAGACATTTCTCAGCTCGTGGTCAATCACCCATCACGATGGAACAACTCATGGTATATTTCATATTCAATCTGTAGTTATTTCGACTTGTGAAAGTCGCACAAACATTCGCTAATTTCCTGAATCTAATTATACATGACACAGAATATTTGTTCTCAGATTTAAGTGACAGGTTGTTCCCATTAGTACAAAACACTAATTGTCTGTAATATAACTTCCCACAACACTTCTTGTCTGCTGTCAAAGCGCAGTAATTGGTTTTTATTATATACTTGTCAAATAACATACATTCTCTCTCCTCGGAACGAAATTCCAAAACTTTTTCAGCGAGAAAGAATGTTACACCACTTTTACGTATCTAAAATCATTTTGAAAGCCTCTAGAAACATTTTTCTACTCGAATTATTCCAATTTTGTCAGATGGTAAAATTGAATTCACCACTGTTTCAATTAAAAAGTTCAATTAACTCTTGTTTAAATCACTTTAACGATTTCGCTATGAAATTAAAAAAAAACAAGTTATGATTAGTTTAAATTCAAAGTCTTTTAATGAATTTTTCCGCTTCCATAGGAATAACTCCAGATCAAAGCATTTGACATAAATAGATGCATTACATTTATATAATTATCAAATACTAAGTGAGAGGAGGATTTCTCAATTCAGTTGATTAAATATTAGTATAAAAATTTCGCGGAAATCTTATCACATAAAGGATCTTCAAGTTCAGTTAATAGATTCATTAGGAATTGAGTACGTTGTTAAGTAAATTAAATGAAGATTTCACGGTAATAATGTTTAGATGTTAGTCATCTTGAAATTAATTATAGGGCGACTCTCTTGAGTGCAGAGTTTAATTGGAGGCCTCCTACATAACATTTTAGTTTAAATCTTATTTAGTTAAATCTTATTATGCACATCAGTTAAATATAAGAAGAGCAGGTATTAAAGGTTTTATTTAAAATAATGAAAAAATATTATGATAATTAAGTTTTTATATCATTTTTTAATTGTAGTTATTTTTATTATTACGAATGCCTGCTCATTCTTCATAATTATTATTTTCCAATCGGTTTCATTCTTTTGAAAAAAAAAAAGCGATTATAATACTAAAAGTTTTTTTTAAGAGGAATTTTTATAAAAATAATTCTTGTGAGAATAATTATAACAAATAAAAATTTTCTAATATGCACTCAAAACAATTTAAGGATACTTTAAATGTCATCTCTAGCGCGGGGCCTCATATTGGCTAGAGCTCTGGCTTTGGTACCATGGACTTCGACTCCTGGCGGTGGCATGGATGTTTGTTAATGGTTCGGAACCCACGTTAAACTGTAGGTAGCGATCTAATTAGCCCAAAGTGTGCATAGAATGACCATAGAGCGACAAATCAAACTTCTCTTGGCTCTCGGTGCCTTATGTTTTGGGTTCGAGTCCCGACGGTACCATGGATGTTTTTATTGGTTCGGGATCTCCTTGAAACCGTAGGTACGGATTTAATATGACTGTAAAGCGTAGGGCTAATAACCCTACCCCGTAAAAAAAGTAAACACCCCCTGTTTTGGAATTTGTTAGTAGGCAGACGGCCATGGTCCAGCATGGACTGTAGTTCCAGGAAGTTAATTAGTAAATGTGCTTTGAAATAATAATACAATTGAAATATTTTGCCAAATAATTTTAAGAAGAGACATAGAATCATTAGTGCTTCGGAACCCATTTTAAATCGTAGGTCTCGGTCTAATATGACTGTAGACGGTTGGGGATAGAGCTGACAATCCTACTGATCCATAAAAAGAAAACATATCCTGTGTCGGAATCTGCCAGTAGGCAGACGGCCATTCCAGCATGGATTCTAGTGCCATGGAGTTAGTTAGTAAATGAAATAATGATACAATTGAAGATAATACTTTTTAAATTATACAATTGAAATTTTTGGCTAATTAATTATAAGAAGGATCATCAGTAGAAGTGAGGGGAGGTTTTGCAGTCGATTTTTTTTCTTGAGAATAGACGAGAGCTATGTTTTCCATGACCAGTGATGGTATGTTGTGTCAAAATAAACCATTCGTCGTATTGAAATATACACCTGGGATATTGAATAATATCGCTGGGATATTGAAAAAGACATCACTCCATTCGTTCCTTTCCATGCGCCAATTTTACCCACTATTCATTGATTTACATCCAGGCTGTGAATAAGCAGTCAGATCTATTTGGTTACTGAAAAAATGGAAGATGCTCTTTTAAACAGGTAATTCTCAATTTGTTTTATATAGGACGAAATTGTGCTAGGATTTTCCAATGGAAGGACAAACCTAATTATATTGTAGGATAATCTATTGTAGGACATTTTTGCATGGAATAAACCTGATGTTAATTTAACATGGTGCAAAAGATTTCAGTATCTCGATCTAATTTATCATTCTGGGTGTTTAATAAGAAGGACATCTTCCTTATCTTTATCATGTAGCATTTAGCAGATTAATCATTCTCAGGTGAGCGAAAACGCACAGTACAGATACCATGAAGAGACATTTTAAAATAAAATGATTGACAAATACAGTAAATTTGTCCGAATTATAAACACAATGGATTTTAAACCGATAACATAAGAACAAGATAAAAATGCAGCAAAATAGTTAAAAGATATAAAATACACTTGTAAAACATTATAAATAGTAAAAAAAAATCTGATTAAAAAAATCAGCCAGATGGAAATGTCATAAATAACTCTTTTGCCTATCAATATCTGACTAAGTATATCTCAAGGGTATAGATTGTAAAACTATTAGCAACCAACTTAATAATTCTAGTATTATATGCCATGAATAAATTTTCTACATTGATGGATTGTCCATGCATGCCACAAATAATCTGTTGACATGTTTGTTTTGTTGCTCTACGGTAATTTTGAGCCCACTTTAGGCTAATTAGACCGAGATCTACAGTTTAAGGTGGATTCCAAACCACTAACGAACATCCAAACCATCGCCAGGAATCGAACCGGAAACCTATGGTACCAAAGACCAGAACGCTAGCAAATTGACCAACAGGCTGCCTGGTGTCAAGAAAACAACTTACGAAAGGATTACCAGGAGTATGTGCCCGATATCTATGAATCACTTAACGAAAAAAAAAATTCCCATCAGACAATTTGACTGATAATACAAGACACTTACCACGCGCCATCGCAAACAACGATTAATATCAATCCATCTGAAGCAATGACAGCAACGCATACTACCTACGGATTAGAATTTAAAATGCCATAAAAATTGTGCTTAAAAGAAGTATTTAACCAATTCCTCCTACCCTGTATTCTAGTGATTAAATTGCTGAAAGGTTTTCTCATCCTTAAAATTCAACAAGTTAAATAGTTCTATTACTTGAAGTAATTCGGTAATGAGGATTTTACATTAGGGAATTAAAAATTAATATGGTTTGTCAAATTGTAATTGATTAAGGTTCCTTTTTAATTTTCTCAAAATCATCTAATATAAGTTTAAGCGAATATTTATATTTGTAATTTGGAAAATGAAAACGCAGAAAAAAAAAAATCAATTTTACTAAAAACCAACAACAGAGGGTCGATAGGATCTCCGAAAGAAATGAAAATTGTAAAAGTTTGAGGATTAACTTTTTTTTTCGTTGACAAATTTGTAGTGTCACTCTTGTTTCACAAATTTTAGTACAAAATCTTGAGTATGGAAAGCAAGAACTGATGACGGCAAACATATAATTTCTTAATTTAAAAATAATCTTTATCGATAAGTATTTAAAAAGATTTGGTGTGGTTTGTCCCTCTAAGGTCATCTTCTGCACACGAGGGTTTAACAGATCGGGACCTACAGTTTAAAGTGGATTCCGAACCACTATGAACATCCATGGCACCGCCGGGACTCGAATCCGAAACCTATGGTACCGAGCGCTAGCCATTCGACCATTCAGGCCCCTTAAAAAGATTATACACTTCTATTGGTTAATTTTTTTTCCTCGTTAAAATTCAGTATTTTATTTTTATGAGCTTACTCGTTAAGGATTTTTTCGTATTCATTTTTTTTAAAAATATTTTTATTTAGGTTATTTAAATATAAAAAAACGATTTGTTACACATATGTCATACATAATATGGAAATTTGTTCATTTTAAGATTAAGTGTGAATAATTTACCTATTATATTTTACGTGAAAATAATGTGCAAAGGCATGAGAGAAAGGAGAAAAATTATTTAATTATGCAACATATTACAAAGGCTCGTACATCAATTTTTCCATATTTTAAATGTAATCTTTTTTATAGGGAAAGAATCTACTTCCAATAAGGCCTCTGTTTTTAATTAAATCAAGTTGTATTTTTGTTTGTTTGCTTCGTTTCCCACTCTTGGTAGACAGAAACATTTAGACCAAGTCCAAGAAACTTGTGTGGTCTCATGGGCTTCTGTTGTGATAGAGCACCCATAGGTAGAAATCTGGCTTGGCTTGGTGTCGCTGAACATTTGTTTCGTTTGGTTTGCTGCTCTAAGGCCATTTTATGTACACTTTAGGCTAATTATCAGAAAGGATTGACCGGGGACCTACTTAATAGACGGCCTACAGTTTAAAGTGGATTCCGAACCACCAACAAGTATCCATGACACCGACAGAATTCGAACCCGATGCCTGTGATACCAACGACCAGAGCGCTAATCAATTAACCATCAGGCCGTGTGTCGCTGAAGAAGGAGGTCAGTGCCTTCCGGGGGATTTTCAATTACCCTTGTTTGTGAGTATTGTACGGGTGAAAACTTTGAAAATACCCACCAGGTAGTCCGACACAAGAGGTAAGATGCTGAACATCCAAAACGCCATAGAGTTTCCTCATTTTTTGAAGCAGTGCATGAGAAGTGCCAGCAAAGCCGCCAGAGGATTGAACTTGTCCCTAATGCTCCCCATTGGCGTACGATGCCATTGAACTCGGGAAAATCAAGTTGTTATTCATATTGATAATATAACAATATTACTATTAAATAGCTATTAACACTATCGTCTTTTAAGTACTTTTACAAAATTGTCTTTAATAGACTTTCCTTCAATTTCTGACGATTCATTATAAAGCTTACTGATTGCTGTCATTGATCTAACTAGGTTCTTTCAATCCATTTCTTGTGATATTACTTTCTGGAAAAAGCCATTAGAATTACGAAACTCAATAATAGCGTTTTGCCCATTCGTGATCCGTTAAACAACGGGTTAGTTGACTCCGCTATAAAGGTCGTGTGTGTGTTGCAACCATTGTTTTGAAAAATGAACCCATTGCTACTAAAAAGAAAAGTAAAAGATTTCCCGTACACACTTGAACTGTAACGATTTCGCCAAGATTTTTGCCATATCAAACCAATTACGAGGTGGAACGGACTCCCATAAGGAAAATTGATCGCCAAATTTATGTGAATAATAAAAATGTTACCAAATGATTGATTCCATGAATTAGATATTTGTGACTCAAATTACATTGCCATAATTGCTAATTTTTGCAAATTTTTATATTTTTTATGGCTTTTGGATAATTTTTCGTTTTAAAAGGATATACAGGTGGTTGTTAAAATAATGGGAACATATATGAAAAAAAGACATTTACCAATGCGCTTAATAATCATTAAAATGCAATCTGCATTAAATGCAATGCTACCAGTTTTTTATATAAAAATATATATCATGGTAGTATGAGGTAATTTTAGTGGTTTACGTCTTTACGTTTGACGGAACTTTTGTCAAAATTCAGAGCTCACAGACTTTCAAAGAGGCCAACTGTAGGAGTCCTACTAGCTGGTACATAGCTTTGAAAGAAACATCCCAGCTTTTAGGCGTTTTTAGAGGTACGGTGTCTAAAGTCATAGCAGCGGCAAAACAAGTTCGGCAAAGTAAAAAGTAATAGTGGACGGAAGGAGAAGCTGAGTGAAAGAGATGGCCTGGTATTTAAAAAGATTGCAATGTCTAAAAAAACAACTACAGCCAAAGTGACCGCAGAGCTCAATCAGCCTACAACTAACTGCAAATAATGTTATAAGTTTAAAAAAAAAAAAATGGAGAAATCAGACATGTTATCTTACGACTATCATTAATATAGTCATAAAATTTAACATATGTAAAAGTTACCATACGACTATTAATGATAACATAAGACTTTAACATTAACATTATAATAAAAGGTTAATAACTGCAAAACGACAAATGTTTCAGCATATGCCTAAAATATTAACATTATAAAAAGTCAATGTAGGAAAATAACAGAATGGTTAACAAACGATAAAAAAAATTAAAATATCTTAAAACAAATTGCATTTATAAAAAAAATATTTTAATGCGTATTTAATATCACTACGATAGTTATAACGGCAACGAATATTACTATCTTTAATCCGTCGTTGGTGAAAATTTCAGGACACATGGAACAATTCAGCTCTCAATTAGAAACCAGTTCTAACCCATGTCAGAGTGAAAATCTTTGAGACAGCTGGTATAGTGGGTCTACCAAAAGATTTAATGCATAAGTCACTTACGTTCTGACGATCTCGTTGTGACATCTTGCTATTAGGGGCGTATGTGGGCTCCGAATTGACTAAATTCCCCCTCCTTTGTCGTTGGTAAGGGCAGCAGGTGTTAACAACCAAGTCATTCATTTGGCAGTCCACGTCGTCATCGACTGGAAGGTACCCTCACTCATAAACTTGATTTCCGTATCATTAGGCGAACACCTTCCTTCCCTTTTTTTTATCTTCTTTTCTTGTTCGAGAGATCCAGCGGTCCAACATCAGAATAGCCAAGCGAACTTCATCTAGTAATAAATTTTATCTAGATGTCTCTTGACGCCCTCAATTGGCCTGTAACGTCTGGATCTATATTAAAAATATAACGACTTCTAGGAGAGGGACATTTTAAGGTTCATGAGAACATTTTAATTTTTTTCGCAAGCACTATATAAATATATACAAATTGGGAGTTCTAGATTATTATACAAAGAAATGAAAAATAAAAAAATAAAATTTGAATCACAAATGCACGATTAAATCCCAAATATAGTTCACTCCAAGGTCGGAAATTTTCAAAGTTCTCGAGTCTACTTCGAATCTAATTGGTCTGTGGCAGACCTTAATTATCACACGAAAAAAAAAAAAAAAAAAAACCGGGCGGTAACTCCGGTCTATTAAATAACTCCAGACAAAAAGAAAAACAACACTTCTGGTCGACTCATTACAGAAATCTCTTCCATCTTCACCAAAAACATCCTTTTAAGACAATCCAGTGAGAGGGGGATTAGCTTCCTCACTTCTTCATTGGAGTAGACATTTCTCAGTTCGTGATCGATCACCCTTCACGATGGAACAACTCATGGTGTAGCCCATATTCAATCTATAGTTATTTCGACCTGTGAAGGTTGCACAGACATTTGATAAGTCTCATTATACATAACACCGAATATTTGCTGTCAGATCTGAGTGAAGGTTGTTCTCATTAGTACAAAACACTAATTGCTTGTAATATAACTACCCACAACACTGCTTGTCTGCTGTCAAATTTGAGTGATGAGTTGTTATTATATACTTGTCAAAGAATATACATATTTCTTTCTGGGAATGAAATGGCTAAAACTCTTTCCATGAGGAAAAAAATTTTACAGGTCGTTTTCAATTAACAAGTTACAATTAACAAACAAATCCAAATCAGATGTCATCATAGGGTTCAACCACCAACGACCGTTATTAACCAACCCGCATTCACAAAGCAGATGGAGAGTTTTCAAACACATACACTATAATTATATATATTTTAAAATTATTATGTATATGAATACATAAAAATTAATAATAATTGCACATAAAACATAAAAAGGTTATAACATAAAATTGCTCATTAAAATATAAAAAGGAAAAAAAAATATTAAAAAATAATTTTAAATAAGTGTTGTCAAGCACAATGCACACAAATAACACTACAATGGGAGTTATAGTTACGAAAAAAAAGAAAAACTGTTACCTGTTCTTCAATCATCTACAAATCGAGGGTTCCTTCTTTCAATTAACGATCTTGTCCAGCATGATCCTAATGATTTCGCCAGGGCGGAATTTCACATAGTGCCTTTTACAATGGACTTGGGGGAGGGAATGAATTATTCGAAGCTTCAATACAATAAAGGCTTAAACAGCGATACTTTTAATATTTGTAGTGAGATATACATTAAACTACTCTCAACACTCTCAAACTTCTCAGGCCCTCTCAGACCCTCTCAAAACTCCTCTGTCTTCTTTGGTTCTATCTTGAACTCATGATTTCCTCCAGGACCCTCTAGAATCCCAGAATGTATGTAATGAAATTAAATACAACATGTACAATATACAGGAATATACTATTTTGGTATACAGGAATTTTGATGGAATTACATACAACATGTACAATATACAGGAATACGCTTTTAATGAGAGCAAAATTCAGCTAACTTTTCTGAAAATGCAATTTCCTCGGAGAGTTACCCCAAATTCTTTCACGTAATGAGTTATGTAACAGAACGTTAAAAAAAATGTTATAAAAACTTTATCAGTGCGTCCGTTGATGATTCTTTGTTATTCGTGATATGAGTGTGAACGTTATAAAAAATTTACAGTTGAAGCTTTTGAAGTTAAAAAAAAAAAAAATACGGGTAATTTCGTTTTATATTGTACATCTTATGATTAACACGTGATGTACTTTTGATCTCCTTTGAGATTATTACATCACGAACACTTGATAACTAGAGCTTAAATAATAACTAAGAGTAATGAGATATTGTTCTGGGATTATTTCTCACATTTTATGAATCAGGAAGTTCATATTACATACTACTGTACCTCAAAAAATGGAAGACCAATTATTATTTTTTTTCAAAAACTCTTTATTTAATCTTCCAAATTTATTTCATCGCCTTCAAAGTAATCCCCTCCGGACACAATGCACTTATATCAACTTTTTTTTTTTCCAATCCTCAATGCATGCTAAAAAGTCATCGGCATGACCTTCAAAACGCGCGACGATTCACGTTGAATCTCTTCAATAGATTCAAAACGGTGTCCCCGGAGTCGTCTTTTGAGTTTAGGGAATAGAATCGCACGGTGTGAATTCGGTGGTTGTGGAACGATATGGGTTTTATTTTTTGTCGAAACAGTTATTAAGAATCAATGCAGTGTAAGCTGGCGTATTCAGTGTTTTCGGTACCAATCAAAATTTGACGCGTTTGAGGCCCAAAATGGAATGGACCGAAATCTTTTGAAATTCAACATCATAAAAGGTCTCTAACTGTAAATCGACCGTTTACAAGCAACAAATCTATAATATTTTGGACGTTAGTTTTGTCGGTTGAGGTTAATGGTCGACCAGAGGGCTCTTCGTCTTCAACGCGCTCTCTGCCTTTTTTAACTGTTTATGCCACTTCTAAACATTTCTTTCCGATATAGGAATGCATACCGGAATGATTTCTGTAACATTCTATATCTTTCCACAAACAAAATTTAATACAAGTTCCTTGCTCAATTAATTTAGACATTTCAAAAAAAAATCAGTTTTGCGTCTCACAAAGCCAAGCGCAACTCAAACACTAATGAATATTTTGACGTCAAATTTTGCACAGATGTTAAGGATAGTGCCAGCAACATAAAAGAGAAGAAAAATTGAGATTCCATAAGTCCCGGGAATTTTAAACTGAAAATTGGTCTTACTTTTTGGACAAAGTAGTATGCCACACACAACCACATGGGATGAGGAGAGGACATTGTTTTCTAGGAAAACTTTTAGAAACAACTGGTTCGTATTTGTGCGTGGTATTAGAGTAAACCTGGAACGTTCCCACCAGGCAACTTCATTACTTATGAATGTTTTTACACACGTTACTCTTCGTTTCTAAAACCAGTGACTGCAACGAGAAATACTTACAGATTCGAACCTAAATAGTTCTGCAAGCTAACTGCTCACGTTAACTCTGGACCATAAATCGGTCCTAACACTTATTTGAACACTTAGTGGAAATTTAATTCATTTGTTTAGAAATTTCGATACAACCGTATTCTTGTTAGGTTATTTTTAATTTTTAATTAATTTTTTACAAAAAGATTGCATAATTTATTTATTTTATATTATTTTATTATACATAAAAGAGTGCAAATACACCTGAGATCTGTTATTATTACTAAAAGAACACTACTTCTTTAATTGCTAACAGGATCTTATTTCGTTTACTCTTAGATTACTCCTCCTAATTAATTGTCATGAATGATTAATTACCACTAACGCAAGCTTTAAATACCAAGTTGTGAGTAAGGGACCCTTGCTAATTAGTTTACTGTACTGTGAATGTCTTTGAAAAGTAGATAATATTAAATTAAAATGCATTAATGGGTAAATATTAGGTAAATATGTGAAACAACGAAAAACGTAAGCATTAAAAGTATTTGTTGAATCGCCTGATTATTTCTCAATTTATAATTATTAATTTTGTGAGTATTTCAATGAAATCGGTATAAGTTGTTGTGTATTTTAGAGCATTATATGCTTGGATATCGATTTTGCGTACAGAAAAAATATTTGATGTAACAGCAAAAAAAGATATAACACAATAAATAAAATTAATGTTTATGGTTATTTTAATTAATATGATATATTATGTATGTTTATTATATATACAAATTACTTGCGTCTGAGATACACAATTTGGTAAATAAGCACATACGTATTAATCAAATCAATTAGGGGATATTGTGAGTTCGATAATAAATATCACTATAATCGACAACTTATTTATGAAAATGAAATTTAAGAGATTAAAAAGAAAATTTATGCAAATTTTGTCTGCAATATGCAAATTTTTCTCTGTGACGTCAAAAACTACTCAGTTTATATAAGGAGTGAAAAGCGACCTGCAGCATTCCTTCTGTAAGGTGGAGATTAAAAACAATTGACACTCGTTGAATGTTTTGTAACAGTAATTACGATGTCTCAGTCAGATGAATTAGTTGAAACGGTAGCATGGAGTGCCATCGGGCATTCAGAGGCGGGACAAATACAATCTTTTGCAGAGGAATAGTTAAAAGTTTCTCAAAGTGTCATTTCCAGATTACGGAATCGGTATTTGGAAACTGAAAATGTTCGTCGAAGATCGGGACAAGGTCATATACGGTTAACAACACAAAATGAAGATTGGTATTTACACTAATGGCCAGAAGAAACCGCACTATGAACACCACTTTCTTAAAACATCACCTTCAGAGTATTACTCATACCAGACTTTCAACTCAAACTATTCGAATTCGACTGCGTCATGTGGGTCGCAGGCTATGGCAGGTGTTTCGTTGACACCTGTCACTGTGCTGCTGGCAGAAGGTAGGCATTGGGCTATCTCAGATGGGAACGAGATGAGTGGAGCAACATGTTCTTCAAGGAGGAGTTCTGATTTAGTGTACAACCTGATAATAGTCGTATTCTCATCTGGAAAGAACTTGGTACACGGAATACTCCTACATTTGAGTATGAAAGTCTCCGATTTGGCTAAAGTGGAGTGATTGTCTGGGCCGGTATTCCTATCAAAGACCGCATCGACCTGCTCATTATGAAGAATGGAGTTCTAACGGATATAGAAATGAGATCCTCAGACATATTCTAGTCCTAAACAAACGGACGTTACACTGTAACAAACGGGGATGAATTAATTATCTAGGATGATAATGCCAGGCCACATCGTGCTGATCTAGCGGACAATTTACTATTCTACGAAGGAATCCTTCGAAAGGATTGGACTGCATATATACAAGACATGAGCACAATAGAACATGTTGGGGCATTCTAGGAGAATGGCTGCTAGTTTCCTATCCCCCTCAGAAACTATTCAGCCACTGAAAAGCTCTCTTATACAGGAGTGGAAGATAATACCTCAGCCCCTCATTGATAACGTTATTGATTACATGTCTCGTAGGTGTGCGCGACATTGTTTTTGGTGAGGGGAAATCATACCCCTTATTGAAACTTATTTGTATTAGGGGAAATCACATTTTTTGTTTGTTTGTAGGATGTGCATTTTTTTTGTTTACCAACATTCAATAAAACTTAATTATTCCTTGATCGTTGCTTCTTCTTTTCTATGGTAAGTTAACAACATCTATGCATCATATATCAGTCCCCAAAACATTTCTTCATCAGTAGTTTATACCCTAAATCCCAATGTTCCCTATTTGTTTTGAACAAAAAAAAAAGAGCCTTTTCTGTCGTACCGTGAATATAGCAGTTCTTAAATACTTTTATCCTTCCGCCCTCGTTCATAAAATAAATAAATACATAATAATAATAATAATATTAATGTCCCCAACCCTCTTCAACTTTACTTTGGCTTGCTTTGATGATAATTTTGATGATATACATTTTATTTTATGCGAACTACGCATTCATTGCAGAGTTATTAATTTCGGAATTAAACTTTTCAGAATAATAACCTATAAAACAATTATTATTAACTTCAATTTACAAATATGTTTTAAAATGTAATGATTACTAACTAATGCATATTTGATTTCTTTCTTCTCATTTTGTGCACAAAATGAACAAAATTATCTCACAGTTCCATAACAAGAAAGGCTGACTTGATTCCCATCTAAGAAGTTTAACTCCAATAGCAACCAAAGATTCACAAATCAATTTTAATGGGAGTTTTGCCAAAAATTTTGCCAATCATCCACACACGAGACGAATTATTGGTAAATTTTTGTGAAGCAAATAGCTGGCAAACACATTCAATTAACTACCTTCTATAGTCCTTCTTAGAACTCACAGAATGTTTTTGAGCTGTTGACTTTAGTTTTGCCAATGCATGTCAAGACAATAGATGCATTGTCAGAACTTAAAGAAAGATCCGTTAATTAACACTGCCAGACCCCTCGCCAAGCTATATTCTTTTGCCTTATACAGTGCGTATCATGGATTGCTAGTAGACTATTTGGGGGCAAATGGAAAGAATACAAGTGAATTACAAGGCATATCGATGATAAAAATGTGAAAAAATACTAATAATCCTCATTGAAGAATTAACAATACTAATTAAAAGCATTATGGAGATTAAAATTTAAAGCAAATTTAAAAAAAAAATAGAATAATTGTTTATATATAATTTAAATTCCTTTTTTTTTTACACGCTCAGAAATTTAAATCATTTTCAGAAATTGGCTGGAGTTGTTTAATAACCCCTTCTCAATTGACTTTTTAAGTCATTTTACTCAGTGAGTTCTTTAAATAGAATTCTACGAATATGTCTGTGTTTGAAAAAATTGAGATCGCCAGTTGGAAATGATCAGTGTGAAGTAAATGTTATTCACAACTTGGTGCTAATTTTTAGATAGCAGGATGTGCGTTTCGAAAGTTTTATTCAAAATTCTAAAAATACCTGATTTCAGGGTGAGATGAGTTGAAGAATAAATTGTAAAATAATTTCAGAAATGTGGGGCGATAGGTCTTTTTTGAATTCAAATTACAATTTTCTTTCGAAGGTTTAAGAATTTGTTCTCAATTATTATAGTTTTGTTGTATATGCTGGATTTATATATAACAATTACTAACTGAAAATTCTTTATTTTCCTTGGTCTATGAGATAGAAACAGTCTTCCAGTTTCATGTTTATATTGACAGTTTCTTAGCATGTTTTCGAAAAGAGAGGTACTTGGATTTGAAGAAACTCGTTATTAGAATGACAGAAATGTAGCCATTTCCACACCGAGGAGGCATCACTGATATAATTTGAACACCTATATCCTAGACCTCCAAGACATCAGAAGATTATTACCCTTCTCTTCTAGACACACGGCAGGAAAGGATACGGAATTATAGACTATTGGATAGCTTTCACATGATATTAAAAAGGCTAGGAAATTATTAAAATTCAGAAAAGAAAAAAAATTGATAATATTAATATGGATTTCAATACGACAGCCCCAAAAATGACAACAATAATAAATGATTGAAAAATAAATATGTTCAAAATTGTTCAAATGAAATTCAAAATGAATTATGAGTGTACATGTTCAAATGGGAATGAGTTGTAAAATGAATGTGTACAAACGTGAATGAATTGTGAGTGAACGTGTTCAAACGTGAATGAATTCAAACATGAATTCAAACATACTAAAGAATTCAAGATAGCATAAAAGAAAAAAAAAAATCATACATTCACGATATATGAAGTATTTTATTTTTACTTTTTGTCGTGTTACATAATGTTTACATTACGTATTAACGGATTTTTAAATTATAAATTTTTAGGGACCCTTCTTCGCTATTCAATTGATATGCAAACATCTGCTTTAGAAGCGGAAAGGGACGAATCGATTACTTATTAGGAGTGCTCAAAGAGAGAAAGAGAGAAGCACATTTTGAAGGAATGAAATTTAATAGTTATTGTTGAATTTTTTTCATCTAGGTTTTCT
This sequence comes from Caerostris extrusa, assembly GCA_021605095.1. Taxonomy (NCBI): domain Eukaryota; kingdom Metazoa; phylum Arthropoda; class Arachnida; order Araneae; family Araneidae; genus Caerostris; species Caerostris extrusa. The sequence continues at coordinate 58,442 of BPLR01003317.1, forward strand.
TTTGATATCATGTAATTTGAAATTTTAAGTATTAAAAATCGAAAATATTTTTATTCTGATAAAAATTCTTCGAAATTACCTTTCTTCCCTCTTACTCTTTTGTGCTTGGCTTGTGCCTTCCGACTTGGCCTGTTGTCCATTTTCCATACTGTAGCTGATCGGATAGTAGATCTAAATAAGGCAATATTACAATAATTACAAAGCAATGCTATAGCAAAGATTAAAATATTACCAGTTTTGAAATAAAACGAATTCTTTGATTTTATTTTTAAGGCATTTTGTGGTAAACAATTCCCTAACGAAGTTCAATGTTTTTCAAAATTATTCTAATTTGAGTAAATATGGTTAAATGTTTATCTATTAATGTTATCGTTAAATATGTATCCCGTTACCTTGAAAAAGGTCGAATGACTGCATCGTACTGACTAAAGAAACAACTGGTAAATCGTAATCAAAGCGTATTAAGATTTTAAAAAATAAATATAAATATTTCTCATATCCTGTGCAAGTTAAAAATACAAGCAATTCACCCTGACTTTTTTAACTATTTATAAACACTGCGTTTTCTGTATAACCGCAAAAACAGTTCATAAAATACTTAGAAATATGAAGAGGTTTTTCTGAAAAGAAACTACTTTTTTTTGTGGTTACTTGCTCTTTTAACAGAATTGATTTAAATTATAGATAAAGTAAATAATTAAAAAAAAAATTTAATAAATAATTTACAAACTGCCCAACATTTAAAAAGAACAACATTATTATGTAGGGACAAATATGATGACGTATTATAATTAAATGATTGCATAATGAACTTTTTGATATTTTTGTGGATTTTTTCAATGTTTAATTTAAGCTAATGATTTTGAAAAGTATTTGTGTTATCGAAGCATTTGTGCTATTTTCTTTATAGAAACTATTAACCAATCATCTACAGAATACATATTTTCTAAAGTAAATCTTAATTTTTAAAATAACTTTACGGTGGTAAAGTGCAGAGCTGGCAAGAAATAGAGTTTGCGTTCGAATCCACTGATGGATATGTTGCTGTCACTGCTTTCGGAAACTAGGCGACTCGGTGGAAATTATGACAACGCTGGAAAGCGTCTTGCATCGATAATAAGACTATCTGCTGAGAGGTTTGTAGCTTTTCTCCCATACGATATACAAATGTGTAGCAGTTTCCCTAAATTTCATCCTCTTGTTGCCTGATTAGATTGTTCGTAATATACATAACATAGTATAGATTATGCATATCAATAATAATGTATAAATAGTTTATATTGTATATATTTATGCAATAATATCGTATATAATATAAATAGTACATACATATTGTTCATGATATACATATACATTCACCGACATTCAAAATATTTTTCTTTCTAATGCAGCTGGCAAACACTTAGACATGGACATCTTGGATGCCTTAAGGCAAGCTCTGCAAGGACGTACTCACTTTGCATTACCCAGGGGGCGCATGTAACTTTTGAAGATAAGCCACGGACGCGGAGTAACATTGCCCCCGCAACGCTCTACGATCCTATTAGACCGGGACCTACAGTTTAAAGTGGATTCCGAACCACTACAAACATCCATGGCACCGCCGGAACTCGAACCCGAAACCTGTGGTACCGAGCGCCAGAGCGCTAGCCACTCGGCCATTCAGGCCCTGACATTCAAAATATGTTGTTGGAGAATTCGAACTGACATTCACATTACCGCCATTAGCCAAGTTCTTTAGCCACTAAAATTCCAGATAACAGTATTGTTTTGATACTGTACTTAGCGTAAGAAATATATCAAAAACTTGAGATGATTCTGTAAATCCTACAAAGACCAGTAGACTTTGTAGGATTAACAAAAGTCATAATTCAATTATTCGGTTCTTGATATATCAGTTATACGGCAGTTATTCAGTTATTGATAACGGTTGAGTCATTTCTCCCGTGTGAGGAACTTAGCAAAAATTTGAATGTAATTCTATTAAGAAATGATAAAGTGATTATTTTGCTGTTTGTCGTTTAATTTTAGAGTTTCAGTAAAACTGTTTTGCTGAAAACTTTCTCACACCGCACAAACACAGAAATTAAGTGAGATCGGAATTCATCCTTGCCAGTATATTAAAAATGAAACTCTTTTGCACCTTTTAAATTTCTATAACTTTAAGATTTAATTTTATTATCATCTTTTAAAAATTTACGAAACAAGTTCTATAATTATGGCCTTAAAAATCACTTGATGTTCTATAATTCCGTTTTGTGAAGTTTATTTAAAAATAATAAATTTAAATAATACAAGGTTCTCTAGTTGTGTAGTGCGATATATAAAAATATAAATAAATATTATATTGCTAATAATAGTCTTAGTTGCTATAGAGGTAAACGTATCTTAAAATAAAAAGCGCTGACACCATTCAAACTGAAACGTTTGTCAACGTTTGTCCTTGAAAACATTTGACAGATGCTTAATTAAATATATAGAATTGATTTAAAAATAGGCATGATGTAATCAAAAGTTTAGAAATTTTTACTAGCAAAAGATAAAACATTTTTAAAATGCATATTAAATTTGTATTCGAGTCTTAAACATGCAAATGGCAATTCTTGCAAAATGTTTGCGTACTCTTCGTATGTATTCGTTTGATTCTTCTGTGGTGCAATTTAATAACCTTAAAACACCCTTTTATATTTATGAAACATTTTGAAATGAATGAATTTTAAGAAAGAAATATTTCCTGTGAGGTAGTAGAAAAAAAAAAATACTATTCTTGTTACGAGATATGGTAAAAATGAAAGTTATCATATCATCTTGTTCTTGTAAGTAATCTTCAATGTCCGGCAGCGCGGGATGGACACCCCATTAGTCCATTAATGAATTTAGGGAAAAGGCGGGCAGCTTCTGTTGCGATGGAGCACCCGTAGGTGGAAGTCTGACTTGGCTTCGTGTGGCTGAAGAAGGAGGGAAATGCTTTTCAAAAGGAGTTTTAAGGGGTACTACCCCGCATCTGCGTATCGTATGGGAAAAAACCACAAAAACATCCACCAGGTAGCTCTACTAAGGTGGCCTGAATAGTCCAGTGTCTAGAGCTCTGGCGTTTGGTTCCACAGGTTTCGGGTTCAAGTCCGGCGGTACCATTAATGTTTTTAGTACGTTCGGAATCCACTTTAAGCCATAGGTCTCAGTCTCATATGACTGTAGAGCGTCACGGATTCCAATCAGACTTCTCACCCACATCATTCCCAAATTGCATAGGGGCAACTCAGCTGCAGGCATAGTGATGTGATGTGGTGTTGTAGTAGTCCGAATCACGAGGCAAGATGTTGAACATCCCAAATGTCATCGAGTCAACTTGTTTTTGAAACGATGTCTACAACAATGCTGCCAGCGGATGGTATCTTAGCCCTAATAGTCACCAGCGACACACGTTGCCATTGAGCCACTAGTAGGGCTCTAAATACTCTTGTTCTTTTGATTTAAAAAAATGTTTTTTATTGCTTTATGATCATTTTGCTGTGAAATTATAACAAAATGGCAGAAATGAATCTCCAAATTAGAAAAAACCAAAATTTCATGTGAAATTTGCACTTTCAGTTCAACTATATACATAAAACCCTTGATTAATTTTAATATTTTATCTATTCCTACAAATATGGTGACTTCTCGTCATACAAATCGTAAATTTCTTTAAGGTCTTTATTATTTTGAATTTATTTTATGTTTTCTCTACTAGGAAAAGCAGATGTGTAGCAGATTCAGCATTATCCAGAGTGTGAATTTGCTCATTCTTGTACGTCGAAAGTTGTAATGGTCCTATTGCCGGCACAACTTTATAAGTAAGCGACAATTTCACAGTTGGAAAGAATTGCATCCTCTTCCTCTTTGTACCCAACAGTATAATATTTCTATTTATAAATTTATTGTTTAATTAAAAATTGCACGAAATACTGTAAGAAAACTTTTTTTTACACTGAACTTTTTTGTTGTTGAAAATTCTGCATTACTCAGTGTATCAAGATGGCGCTCACTAAACTATAACAAGAAGGTTGGAATAATGTTTTCTTGGAGAATATTCAAGAATAACTGCTTCACATTTGTGAGTCATATTGTAGAAAAAGCAGCAAACAAACAATCCGTTCGTAGCATTCTTCCGTAATCAGTATTGTAGCACCTGCTAGCAGCGAATTCATAAACACTGCTTATTAAGTTTTAATTAGTGACTATTAAATTTGAGTTGGGTCACTAATAAGAAGAGAAATATCAAATTATTTATAATTTTACATATTTTAAAGAAATTTATGAAATGGAGCATCAAAAATACGATAGCATGATGTTAAATAAATAAATAAAAAAATCACGAATTTCAATAAATTTCTTCCAATATTGTAATTTTAACGTAATTTATTTTCTAAAATAATGATTCAAAATTAGGTTTAACAATCTGAAAATTAAAACCAATTTTTCAAAATTAGGTTTAAAAATAAAAAAGTTTAACTAATTTTTTAAAATTAGGTTTAACAATCTAAAAATAAAAAAAAATGTTCCAAAAACAATCTAAAAATTAAAACTAATTTAAGAGTCCTTTCTTATATTCTTATTATCAAATGAAAACATTTTTATTTACTTATATTTCAATTGAAATATAAAAATTATTTATACGAAATACAATTTTTCTAAATTAGAATATTATGAAAAATTATCTCACCATTTCAATGGAAAATTAGTAAAATTAAAGATAAATAAATCCATTAATCCATAAAAATCCATTTTTATTTACTTATATTTCAATTGAAATATAAAAATTATTTATACGAAATACAATTTTTTTCTAAATTAGAATAGTATGAAAAATTATCTCAACATTTCGGAAAAATTAGTAAAAATTAACGATAAATAAAAACAATTATTCTTATGCATTATCAAAATAAATAAGAATAAAAAATATTTCGATTCCGATTAAAGTAAAATGCCAACGATAATTCGCATTCTTAATTAAAACTTGTTCTTAATTTTTACTTTTTAAATTCTGACCAGAATTAATGAAAAAAAAAAGAAAGAAAAATGCAAACGATTTTAATGAATTAATGTTTATTCTAAATAAAAATTCATTAAATAAATTTTATTTTGTAGTTAAAATTTTTTATTCTTAATTTTTGTTAGCTTCAAATAAGTCGCGACTCATATAATTATGCTACCAGATGATTATAATAGAGGTTAATTTGAATAACAATTAGTTGTTTTTTAAGAGTTTATTTTATATTGTATTATTCGTAAGTCTAGTTTAGGCCTAATCTAAAATATTCTATGACTAAGATTCCATCAAGCCATATAAATCATCTGATGATTGATTTATCTAGTTTTAATTTTTTTATGTTGATCCTTTTGAAGTCTTTTATTAGAAAATAATGATTTATAGCAACAAACTATATTTATCTACCATTGGACATTCTTTGATTGATTTTGATGTAACTGAAAATTTCTTTTGGGGTAAATAAATCTATTTCATTGCATTCTACGATCTTGGTTTCATATTGAATTAATTCTACGTAATTTGCATATATGTGATTGGCAAGATTTAAAATTAACAACACAATATTGTTCATATATACATAAATTTATTAATTAAACATGATTAATACATTTATCTTATTTGTTGGTTAGTACAATTTTTAATATGATGTGATTTTTGTTTACATTCATATCAATTGAATAATGATTAATAAAAAACAATGATTAGTACATTTATTTTAACTGTTGATTAATACAACACGTTTTTAATACAGTTTGGTTTTGTTTACATTTATATCAATTGAAAAGTGATTAATTAAAAAGATGATTAGTACATTTATTTTAATTGTTATTTAATACAATATGTTCTTGCTTACGTTTATATCAATTGAATAGTGATTAATTAAATATAATTTAAACTAAATATAATTTTTATTTATAATTAGTACTTATTTTAACTGTTGGTTAGCACAATTTGATTTTAATACAACATCTTCTAGCTTACGTTCTTATCAATTGGTGATTAATTAAAAACAATGATTATAACCTTTATTTTAATTATTGGTTTGTATAACTTCTTAATACAAAATTTTTGGTTTTGTTTATATTCATATCAATTGAATAGTGATTAATTAAAAACAATAAATAATACATATTGTATGCTATTGTTAATCATTGTTAATCACTATTTAATTGATTATTTTAAAACAATGATAGCACTTTAATTGATTAATACAATATGTTTTTTTTTTTTTTTTTTTTGCAAGCTAAATTTAACATATCATTTTATACTAGCTGAAATATCCGGGATTTATCGGGCTCATATAAAAAGATGTGATACAATAAAGAGACAACAATATGTAATCATTAGAAAATATAAAAATGGATTTTCCAAAGATTCATTGAAATTGCCTGCTCACTCAATTCCCTTACTCACCTTCCATACCCGTTTATACCATGAAAATAAGGAATTTTCAAAGTTATGAATAATCAATTTCTGAAAACGCTATTTTGTGAAAATCTTATGGTGAAATGGCGAATCATGTCATTTGCAAAAAGCAAATTAGCAACAAATTGGCCGGACCATCTTTCCAAGCTGCCCCTATTCAACACATCCACGTTAGCGGCAGCAGATGTGACCAAGCGTTGTTCGGTTATAGAAGATAAAACATTTTTATTTTGGTAAATTCTGTTATGAAAAAAATGTCTGTGCAGAATTAAAGATTTTAAATTTTAAATAGCTCGCCTTAAATAAATTAGTAATTTCAATACATTTTTTGTTCACTTTTAATCTGTTAGCATTTATTTTTTATGAATATATAATAGTGATAATTTAGAAAATAAATTAAAAATTAATATAGTAAAACTTTTCTGACTTTTTGTTTTTACAAAAATTTAATTGGTGCCATCTGGTGGCTATAAAAATAAAGTTTTTAATTTAATTAATATGAAGGTAATTACTGGGGGAAGATTGGGGGAATCTTCAAGTTTTAAAGTTACCTATGGTCTTACGTAGACCATAGTGTATGTATAGGCAAAATTTGAAAGTTCAAGATTAAAAAAATTTGATGACGAGTTGATGCCGAAAGTAACGCAATAGAAATCTTTTAATGGTAAGTTATTGACATCAGTACAGCATCAAATAAAATATTAAATATTTTATAATTGTTTGCATAAGTGTAAAAAGGAAACAATAGTACGAAATTTAGAACGATATAAAAATACTATTTATTTTTACGGAACCAATCTTTTTTTCCGATTAAAAAAGTAATGAAAATGCTGGATTATTCCGCATATGTTCTTTTCATTAATCTTGTATTAAGATAGAACTTGTAGAATGGTTGGGTTGTTAGATAATAATAAAAAATGAATTATTCCGTATATGTTAAGTTCAATAATTTTATATTTAAGGTACAACTTGTAGCATAGTTGTTGTGTTGTTAGACAATAATAAAAATACTGGATTATTCCGCATATGTTCAATTCATTAATCTTATATTTAAGGTACAACTTACTGCATAGTTGTAATGGTGCTAGATAATAAAGAAAATACCGGATTATTTCGTATATGTTCAGTTCATTAATCTTATATTTTAGGTATATCTTGTAGCATAACTGTTGCGTCTGCTAGAAAACTTTTAGGGGGATGCAAGTTTAATTTCGAGGGACGTAGAAAATATTTAGAAAGTAACTGAAATGAATAAAACACAAAGTTTACTGATAGGTTTGATGAAAATTGGGACAGTCTTGTTTTGATTGTATTAGTGCCAAGTTGGTATTTTATATATTTTCCCAATACCACATACAAATACGGATCAGTGGCCAAGGGGCTAGTGCTTTGGTATTTGGTGCCATAAGTTTCAGGCATGGATGTTTGTTAGAGTTCGGAATCCATTTTAAACTGTAGGTCCGCTCTAATTAGCCCAAATGAGGAAAAAATGACTGTAGAAAAACAAAAAAAAAACAATACGGCATGCAAATACGGATCAGTTACTTGGATAAAATCTTTCGGAAATATTACTTGCAACAAAGAATTATGTTAATCAAAGAAATAGTGTCCGCTGTCATGATGTTCTAAACATTTGGTGTTCGTAGATCATGTATTGAGTGCCGTGAAAAAATAAATTTATATTATATATTTATATTATATATCTTGAAACTGAAACATTTACATTTAATAAAGTATTACCATCTTAAAAGACAATTATGTTATCCTTAATCTTATCTGAACTATTCATCAACTATTAACTTTTCATTTTTTTAATATCTAAATTACTATTTATTCATTTGATTTCCTTGAAATATTTCAGGATTAACTATAAATTAATTGATTTCCACGCGTTTCTAAGAATATAAAAGATCATAATTTATATGCAATATATTATTAAATATTTCCGCAAATGTTCGATGGAATTTTAACTTGTTGACACGACACAAAGCAGGAAATGCGACACCAGTAAAAAAGAAGTCAACAGAATATTAATTGGTGAATCAAAAATTCGAAAAGAAAAAAAAAAAAATCAAAAAGCGCAAACTCTTCCCGAAGACAACCCCACCCAAACCATCTGAACCCGAAAGGTTAAGGTTGGAAACTCAAAATTTCTTCATCGAACAAATATACTGGATCGTTCCGCATATGCTCAGTTCATGAATCTTATATTTAAGTTACATCGTATAGCATAGTTGTTGTGTTCCTAGATAATAATGAAAATACTGGATTATTCCGCATATGTTCAGTTCATTAGTCTTATATTTAAGGTATTTCTTGTAGCATAGTTGTTGTTTGTACTAGAAAGTGTGTAAGAGTATGCAAGTTTAACTTCGAGGGGACGTAAAAAAAGATTTAAAAGGAAACTGAAATGAATAAAACAAAGTTTACTAGAAACTTTGGTGAAAATTGTGACGGAGTGTCTTGTTTTGACTGTCAGATTGCCTAGTTGGAATTTTATAAATTTCTCCAATATCACATGCAGATACGGATCAGTTACTTGAATAAGTTCTTTCAGAAAGCATTACTTCCCTTAATTCGATTACAGGAAAAGGCGTGGATCAAAAAATAAAGTCCACTGACATGATGTCTCAAACGTATGGTGTTCATCAATCATGTATTGACAACACTTTGATAAATAAATATATCTATACGTATATCTCAGTATGTAACTGAAACATTTCAATTTAATAAAGTATTAAAATCATAAAAGACATTAACGATCCTTAATCCTATCTGAACTATTCCCCAGCAAATAACTTTTAATTTTCTAATATCTCAATTACCATTCATTCATTTGATTTCCTTGAAATATTTTATGATTAACTACGAAGTTATTGATTTCCAAGCGTGTCTAACAATATAAAAGACCTTAATTGATATGCAATATATTAAATATTTCCGCAAATGTTCGATGGAATTTTAACTTGTTGACACGACACAAAGCAGGAAATGTGACACCAGTAAAAAAAAAGTCAACAGAATATTAATTGGTGAATCAAAAATTTCAAAAAAAACAAAAAGCGCAGACACTTCCCGAAGACAACCCCACCCAAACCATCTGAACCCGAAAGGTTAAGGTTAAAAACTCAAGATTTCTTCGTCGAACAAACCAGTCCACTTTGTTGACAACGATAACGAATAAACACAGCACGTGTTAACTGCAACTTTCTCCGAAGTCGCGATGCCTTGCCACTAACCAGTCGGAAGCATTGGGAAAACTTTTGATGAACTTTCGGAATTCTTTTGGCGATCGCCAAAAACTTCTTGGCTCGTCCCAAATGAAGCCAGCACTTAAAAAAGATCCATTGGGCTTTCTCCCGAAATCAGTAAGGACCACGTGATACTTTGATCAACATTCTACTGCCATCAGAAATTCGAAAAGAGCGGAAACATTCTTTCGTTCGAAAATTCTTTTTTTTATTCTTTTCTTCCTTCCATATCTATTGCTTGAAGAAGATAAAGAAAAATTAGTCTATAATTATTGTTCTTTGCGTGTTATGAAAGGATATTGAAAAAAAGGATATAACTTTGCTGTGTTTTATTATTGTTAAAAATACAGTAATCATGATTTGCTGTATTGGATAATAACAGTTATTATTTATGACTTGTATCCAGATAGCTTCTTCAGTATGGGGTAAGTAATTTTTTTTTTATTTCATTGTATTTAGGATTGTCAATTGTTCAACTGAAAATATACAAATTTATTTATATTTTATTTGTATCGCATGTATTTTATTGATTATTTTATTATCTCTTTTAATTAAAAAAAAATCTCCAGCCAATTTGAAACTATAGAATTAATGAACATTTTGAAATAAAAGTTTTAAATTTGATCAAAAACATTATTTTATTTTGTTCATTTAAGTATTTTTTTTTTTACTATGACTTTGAATAAAAAAAAAATTATTATTTGTTTTAAATTTGGCTTTTTTTTTTACTTAAATAAAAATGACTTTAAATAAAAAACTATTATTTGCTTTTTAAATTTAAAAAAACTATTATTTTTTTATTATAACTATTTAAATAAAAAAACTATTATTTATTTCAAATTTAGCTAAATGGTAATAATTTATTCAATATTTAAAATCTACAACTTATAGTGATTTAATTATTTTAAAAGAATAATTAAATTTTTAATTTTTAATTAACCAGTAGTAATCAAGTAAATGCTTATTATAAAAATATGTTATATGAAAATTATATTACAAAACGTACAGAAAATCTGTATATTGATAAAAATATTAAGATCGATAAACGTTTTAATTTTTTAAGAAAATCTATTTTATGTTAATAAATAAATACATAATTTTAACTTATTAAGTGAATGTATATAACGGTAGATGGATGTTCTTAATTTTTTAATTTAAATTGAAATTATAAAAATATATAACTTCTTACCGAGGCTTTAATTTGATATTCAGTTTTTTTTATGTTAAGAAATATCTCTTTTTTAAAACTAATGATTTAGCGAAGTTATTTTGGTTCATGTTTTAGGAAAGTTTTATAAATCTTTCGAAAAAAAAAATATGAATTAGATTTAAAAAAAAAAAAAACCTTTTAATTTATAACAAAGAAAAATCGGATTAAAAGTTAAATTCTACAAAATTCCATTAATGCATTTTTAAATATTCGAAGATTATTAAATACTTTTTTTGAAGTAAACATATTTACCTTCTTTAAAACTTTTCAACTAATATTTAATCTCACAAAAACTATTCTATTATTCTCTGCAACATCGTGTAGTGGATTCATTTTTTAATATAAATTAATTTAGTTTCCAATTTCCAAAATACTTTGAAATATTTTTAGATTATTTTGTGAAAGATTCATGATCATAAATTTGAAATTTGAAACATGTGACTTTTTGACCTAGTCCCGATATATAAGATAAAATCACCAATACTTTGCAGTATTTACTAATGGATAATATTTAAATTAGTGCTTATCATTACCAAAAAATTATTATTATTATTATGCATATTTTTTGGGGAAAAAAAGTTTATGGATTAGGTGTTTACTTTTGTTAACAGTTACCCCTTTAGTGACAATGTTTGTCAAGTGTTGTTTATCCTATATTGCGCAAGTGCTCTATGTTTAAAGAAGAGCGGAAAAGCCTGCGTCTTTAATACGTCACGTTTGTGTTTCATTTGTTGTTTAGAAAGCAAAAAATACTCACTGGCTAAACTTGGACATAGATGACACTTCCTCCGCAGTGTGGTAATCAGTGTGTGGTTTGCAAAAAAATATCAATGCTACTTAAAATAAACCTGTTTGACAAACATATGACGTATTATATGACTTAGAAATTAAAGAGAACTTATACCGATCATCGTCATTTAGTGGTAGTCACAATTAACGAATAAGTGTAGCCAATTTCTGTTTAACATGCACCATAAAAAAGACGTTCATTTGAAAAGAGTTCCTGGAAAATTATCTAATAGTACGAATAGTTTCTGGAAAAACCAGCTATACTAGAAATGCATTAACTCATAAAAATTGCAGGCAATAAAAAAAAAACATGCATTGAATGAATATGTATTTTTCATTGTTTTATTTGTATAAGAAAAATAAATAATATAGAAAAAAAACCAAATAAATATTTTGACATGAGGTGTTAAAATTAAAGAGCATATATGACGATCATTGTCATTTATTTAGTGGTAGTCATAATTAACCAATAGAATGAAATAAGACCAGTTCTTTTAAATAAAGGCAATTTTAAAAAGCTTAGCCAATTTCAGTTTAATATGACAGATAGTTTTTGCGTAAAAAGACGTTTCATTTGAATAGATAACGTGTTGTTTCTGGAAAAACTATGTAGACTAGAAATATATTAACTCATATAAATTGCGATCACTAAAAAAACCCAGAAAATATTGAATGGATATTTATTTTTCGTTGTTTTATATATGTAAATTTTAATATTATTTATTTAAATAATATAATAAAATTTACATCGAGATTTTTATGTGAGATATTAATTAAAAAATGTTTTAGCATTTGATTAATATGTTTTCATAATTAATTGTAATCAGTGTGTAAGGTTTGCACAAAATTATCAATGCAATTTAAAATAAACCTGATTGATAAACGTATGACGTATTATATGACTTAAAAATTAAAACCGTATACCGATCATCGTTATTTAGTGGTTGCGATAATCAACTAATAAAATGAAATAAGACCAGTTCTTTATAATAAAGACAATTTTAAAGCTTAACCAATTTCAGTTGAACATGACACATAGGTTTTGCTTAAAAAATTCATAAGTAGTGACTAATAGTGATTCATAAGTAAAAAGACAATGACTAGTTTCTGGAAAAATATCTAGGCTAGAAATACATTAACTCATATAAACTGAGGTCACTAAAACACCCGGAAAATATTGAATGAATATTTATTTTTCGTTGTTTTATATATTTTAAGAATAAATAAATATTATAATAATAAAAATCATATCACTATTTTGATAGATATTAATTTAAAAATTTTTTTAGCAGTTGATGTTTTTGTTTTCATAATTAACTGTAATTAATGAATGGTTTCACAAAACTTTCAATGCGCTTAAAACAAACGTGTAGTCATAACCATATGGTTATTATATGACTTAAAAGAATTAACGATCATATATTGATCATCGTGGGGCCTGAGTGGCCGAGTGGCTAGCGCTCTGGTGCTCGGTACCAAAGGTTTCGGGTTCATTCGGCCCCATGGATGTTTGTAGTGGTTCCGAATAAATTTAAACCGTAGGTCCCGGTCTAATAGGATCGTAGAGCGTTGCGGGGGCATGTTAGCACACCGCGTCCGTAGCTTATCTTCAATTACACGCGCCCTGGGTAATGTAAAGTGAGTAACGTCTGCATCCTGCTTTAAGACGTCCATGTCTAAAAGTTTGCCAGCTGCATAAGAGAAAAAAATATTGATCATCGTCATTTAGTAGTAGTAACTAATTAAGCAATGCAATGATGCAAGGCCAATTTCTTTTAAGTAAAACAATTTTAAAGTATAGCTGATTTTGGTTTGATTGATTAGGTTTTGCATAAAAAGACGTTCATTTGAAAAGAGTTTCTGAAAACTATTAGTAGTACGAGTAGTTTCTGGAAGAACTATGTCGAGTAGAAATGCATTAACTCATAAAAAAAAAACTGCGATCAATAATATAATAAAAATAAATTGACTTTGATGAGATATAAATTAAAAAAATTTTAATTCAACATTTGATTCAGTTTTCGTCATAATTAATAAAGCAGTAGCGCTGTAATCAATCTATAGTTGGCAAGAAATTATCAATACAACATAAAATAAACCTGTTTGATAAACATGACTTAAAAATTAAAGAGAACTTATGCCGATCATCGTCATTTAGTGGTACTCATAATTAACCAATGGAATGAAGAGCAATTCTTTAAATAAAGTCAATATTAAAGCGTAGCCAATATCGGTTTAGCATGACGCATAGGTTTCGTAAGAAAGACCTTCATTTGAATAGATAACTAGTAGTTTCCGGAAAACTATTTAGAGTAGAAATGCATTAACTCATAAAAACTGCGGTCGTTAAAAAAAATACATGGAATACATATTGAATGAATATATATTTTTGCATTGTTTTATATGTATAAGAATAAATAAATAATATTATAAAAAATTAAATAAAGATTTTAATGTGAGATATTAATTAATAAAAGTGTTTTAGCTTTTGGTTCGATTTTTGTTATGATTAACCAAGCGTAAAAGTAATTAATTATTCATTTTATTTTCTATTTTTTTTTTGTGTTTAAGTATATAAATAAATGCTTGTTTTCAAAATTGTGTTGATCCAAATAACTTTTGCGCGTTTTAATATATTATTTATCAACAACCTCATCTATTTTACTAAGAAGAATTTTAAAATGGAATTTGTTTTGGAAAAATTGGTATAAATAAATAAATTACGCTGAATCCCAGCTAGCACATCATTTACAAAACATCTGATCTATTTGTAGAAAAATAAAAAAATAAATAAAAACATAGAATAAATTATTTTCCTAACTTTTAAGTAATTTTTTTATTAAACTAATATATTTCCTATTTTAATCTATTAATAAAATTTAAAAAATTCTATTATAAGTTTTTTTAAAATTATCTTTTATATTTTTAAGTGAAATAGGGCCCAACTCTCACTATATTCCTTTTTTCAGTAAGATAAAGTTCCTCTTCCAGTTTTCTATACTGAAATAATTTTTTTTAAATGCGTAAATTAAAAAAAAAAAAAGCAAAAAGCTACGCTGTTATACTAATAAAAAAGCAATTAAATACAAAAATATTAATGCACGTGCTTGTTCCTATGTGTATCAAAATGTAAAAATATGCATTATAAGGTAGGATATAATTCTAGGGGACCTGATGGTCGAGTGGCTAGCGCTCTGGTGTTCGGTATCACAGATTTCGTGTTCGAGTCCCGGCGGTGCCATGGATGTTTGTAGTGGTTAGGAGTCCACTTTCAGCCGCAGGTTCCGATCTAATGTGATCATAGAGCGTTGTGGGGGTAGTGTTACTCGCACCCGTAGCATATCTTCATGCTACACGTGCTCCATGGGTAGCGGTGAAGTCGTTACTTAAGGCATAAAGATCGTCTCTGTATTGCCAGCTGCATTAGAACGACAACATAATTCAAATATTCTTATTAACACTTATCAATGCAAATGAGAATGTTGGTTAACTTGGACGAAATTGCTATATAATAGGACACATTATTTGCATTAATAATCACAAATACGACTAATAGACTTGTGCAAATATTAACGTAACTGCTAATTTTACTTTGTTTATGAGAATTAGCCGTTAACGAAACGAATAATTAATGGTTATTCTTGCAGTGGTACTCTGCCTCAACACTAAATAATGTTAGCTGGTAGTTGTTGATTCAATGCTTCAGATAGGTAAGGTTTCATAATTTAACAGTTGATTTTAACAGTGCTTCACAGCGTCGATGCTAAGAAGTTAAGAGTAGTACGAATTTTAACGCCGATTGCTTTGTAAAGTTTTTTATATTAGGATTGATTTTAATAGTTCTTTAACAGCATTTCATAATCAATTGTATCGGATAGAAAGGTTTTATATTAGCAGTTGATTTTAACGTCTGTTACGTTGAACCAATGAAGTGGCTGTCTCAACATAACGTGATCAACAGGTTTTGAAAATTAATGAGCCAACATTTAGAGAAAAATGTTCTTTTTTGGAAAATAAAAATGATTTAATTGCTGTATAAAATTTATTTTCATTAAAGATTAAATAATGTAAAATTCTTTTCTGATATTCTATTAATTATTTAAGCTAAAACTAAGAAAATTAAATTAAATTATTATTAGTATCAATAAGGCAATTTGATTCGTATAATTTAAATTAATTGATTCTTATTATAAACTCTTCAGTCACTTTTTTCAATATGCGTTTAAAGTGTATGATTAAATTTAGTGTTTGCTATAATCAAGTTTTCTTAATCAGCAAACCTGTCAGTAAACACTTCTCGAATTTAATTGCGCTTATAATTACGGTGGAAACAAATATTTTTTGTCGCCTCGAAAGCTCGCATTCGGTTGACCTTGAATCGAACCAATAAATAGAGTTTTTATTCGTTTCGTTACCTGAGGTTGTGCCGCAACCTTGAGACAAACAGGCATTTTTTGGTGGCAAAACCGGCGACTCCTTTCTGTGAAGATGCGAAACGTGACTTTAATGGTGATTGTGCGACCAGAAAAGCCAATTCTGGCATTTAATTCGAAAGGGGTAAAAAAAATTCCACCAATCGGTTAAATCGTATATTAAACGGTGGGAAAATGTTGAACGTTCTTTCTTTTTTTTTTTTCTTTGTTCTTGTTGCTTTTTGTTTGTTGTATTACACGGGAATGTGCAATAAAACTATCTTCGAGTTTAATTGCCTCTGGTATTTTATGCGTTTTGGGGCCTGATGGAAGAGTGATTAGCTATCTTGTGCTTGGTGCGGCCTGATTTCTAGCGTTCTGACCTTTGGTATCACAGGTCTTCGAAACCTGATGGATGTTTGTTAGTGGTTCGAAATCCACGTTAATTGTAGGCCTCGATATAATTAGCCTAAAGAGCAAAAAAAACCGTAGAGCGACAAACCAAACCAAACTGACCCTTGAAAAAGAAAATACCACAAGTTGGTCCGATGGTCTGTTGAGCCAAATATAATGATGATGTAAAAGGGCCATGGATGCTCGGTATTCAGGTTTTAGTTCCTTGTTTGTGGTGGTTGAAACTTTAAATCATTCTCATGATCTCTAGCCGGAGGTATTGTTTCACAGAATCCGTAGCTTATGGCAGAAGCACTTCCTGGGTAGTGCTAAGTGAGCAACGCCATAGGGCTGCTTTAAGGCCAAATATGATGATGTTATTAAAGAAAAAATATTGTTTAAAATGTCATTAGCATATTAAAAAGTAAGTTCTGCATTTCAAGTCCCGGCTGTGCACGGATGATTGTAGTGATTCGGAATCCACTTTAAACCATAGGTCCCGGTCTAATATGATTGTAGAGGCGGGGCTAAAAGACCACTCTATTTGTAAAAAGAAAACATCTTTTGTTTCGGAATCTGCCAGCAGGCAGACGGCTATGGTTAACATGGACTGTAGGGCCATGGTTAGTTAGTTAATACCACATATATTAAATATATTTAGTTTTAATAGTTAATGCTGGGAATAATAATGAATAATTTATGACCAGAATATATGAAATCATTTCACTTATTATTATTATTAACCTTTAGCGGCAGCAAATGTGGACATTGTGGGTTTTTTGTTCATTTTTTTTGTTTTCCTCAAATTTTTTCGCTTCTTCTTCATTTGGCGCAACAATCCCACAATCCCCCACAACAATCTACAATAGCCACGGTGGGCAAAGACCGTCTAGCTATTGGCAGATTCCGGACTGGAGATGTTTTTTTTTACGGGTTAGAGTTGATAGTCATGTTAGACTGGGATCTACGATTAAAGTGGATTTTGAACCACTACATGCATCCACGGCACCGTCGTGAGTCGTACCGAAGCCGAGCGCGAGTCACTGGCCATCAGGTCATCTTAAATTCCTATCACCATAAAAAGAACAATAAAACAAACAAAAAAAAAATTAACATTTTTTAGGTATTATAAAGAATCGTCCCTGAAGTTCAATTCATAGCCATATGGGGATGTGCCCGCATACATTTCTGAAATACCTTATCGTCATTACTTGCTCACAATCTTACATTAACTTTGAATCCTTTTCATAATCATCCATCAATACCCTTCATATTTCTTTTGCTAAAACCGATCAACAAGATACGATCCTCATTCTTCCTAGACTCCAACCCCGCATCCACACTTCAAAAGAGTTATAAATTACGTTAATTAAGGGAATAAACCAGGGGTAAAAGAGAGACAACCCCTTCCCCACTCCGGACTTTCGGGGGAAAGAAAGCGGATAGCGCTGTCTCGCGTCGTAAAAATTGCCTGATTAAAGCCAGCTAAGAACGGAATTCGAGCAAATTCTTCCGAATCATTGTTGTTGTTCGGAGAGGACCTTTGGTAAAAGTTGGAAGCCGCTTTGGCTTTTTATCTTTCGAGGAATATGTTGAAAGACTTGGTGCGTAGAGTGGATGAATGCGATTTGAGATTGCTGTGTTGGAGCTAATTTGAGAAAGATTTTTTAATGGATTTATACAGTTGCTTATGCTTTCTATAATGTGCATGAAGTCAGGATGGCCGAAAGATCTAAGGCGCCGAATTCTAGCTTGGGGTTTCGAAACAGAGCGGAGGTCCGAACACCGCTTCTGACATTTTAGTGAGATATTGGTAATATTTATTTTTAAGTCGGGATGGCCGAGAGGTCTAAGATGCTGTATACAAGTGCTGGTTCTTAAAACAGAGCAGAATTTGAACCCCACATTTGATATTATAGTGATATTACGAAATACTTTTATTTTTGGGCCTGAATGGCCGAGCGTCTAGCGCTCTGGCCTCGGTGCCACGGGTTCGAGTCTCGACGGTGCCATGGTTGTTTGTAGTGGTTCGGAATCCACTTTACGCTGTAGGTCCTGGTCTTTTATGACTGTAAGAGCGTCACCGAGCCAAAGTCAGACTTCTACCTACGGGTGCTCCATCACAACAGAAGCTGTTTCCTTCCCCTTCAATCATGAGTACATATGGACTCGTGGGCTTGGACTCGATGTCTGCCAAGTGGGATAAGAAACAACAACAACATAATGTGCATTTCAGAAAGCTGATACTACTTATTATTTTTATATACTATATTTGTGAACCTAATGGTGTTTGTGCGTTGTATATACACTTTTCTTTTGAATTTAATTAAAATAAATACTTACCAGTTAATGTAATTTCAGAGATTTATCATTTGTAAGATGATGTATATATTATGATAAAATATCTGTCGTTGTTTCTTATCACAACGTTGTATCTTATCATTGGTCGACAACAACATCTAGATAAAGTCCAAGAACCCGTGTGGCCCCACGGAAGGAGAGAAAGGAAGGGGCAGCTTCTGTTGTGATGGAGAAATCGTAGGTCGGAGGCTGACTTGGCTCAGTGATGCTACAGAGGGAAGGGCGGTACCTTCCGGGAGGACTTTTAGGAGTGGATTACCCTGTTACTCTGTATAGCATGGAAGAAAACCCCAAAACACCCACCAGGCAGTCCGACTCACGAGACAAGTTGCTGAAAAACACAAACACCATCTAGCCTCCTCGACTTTTTGAAGCAGTGTCTACAACAAAGCCACCAGTGGATGAAACCTCCGCCCTAATGCTTACCAGCGACACACGTTGCCACTGAGCCACGAGTCGGGCTGATAAAAATATCATGTAAATGCCTTTTTAATTTTTTTCTGTAAGAAATTTGCTGTTACCAGAAATGATTTTTGGAACTTTTAATTTTTTACTGATCCGTAAACTGAATTGATTTAAAAGAAATTCACTGTTACCGGAATATATTTTGGGGCCTGATGGGCGAGTGACTGGCTCTCGGCTCTGTCGTTTCATTCGAGTCCCTGAGGGATTTTCAGGATAAAAATCGTACGTTTGATTGGATGTTTTTATGCTTAGTTGTTTGTTTTATTAAGAAGTTTTACCTAGCAAGTGAATAAAACAGTGGGACTTATTATTGCAACAATAAGTCGGATTGATGACAATGGCTGGCCGGATTTGGTCCGCTGGCCGTAGTTTGGAGAGCTTTAGGTAATTAGTCCGGAACTATAGTTTAAGGGATGACAAATTCGAACTGAAGCCCCGTAGAAAAGAAAGGGCTAAAAACATCTCCTATCTTCTATCTCGAAATTTGCCAGTAAGCAAATGGACTTGGCCCACCATGGGGCTGTTACTCCAATGAGGATTGGTTTGTTTTGTATCTCCAGTCATTTTATGCACTATTGGCTAATTATGCCGGGATCTCGAGTTTAACGTGGAGTTCCTAACCACTAAAAAAACATCAATGCCACCACTAGAATAGAACCTGTGATACCCAGGGCCAGAATGCTTAGTCGAAAGGCCGCCGCACGAATGAAGAAGAAAGAATTTATCTTTGGGGTGTGGGACATTACTGAATTTTATTCAAAGATTCGAGCGGCAATTCCACCTGGTGGGAATACTGGGTAGTTGTTATATGCTCCATATTTAAATACTCAATTGGGCAACCAGTGCCCATGGACTAGCGAAATGGGAAAATGAAGCTTGCCAGATAGTTTATATTATTTTTGCAAACTAAGTAGAAAGGTTTGTTGCTCTATAACCTTTTTTGCACACTTTAGGCTAATTAGACCGGGACCTACAGTTTAACGTGGATTCAGAACCACTCACAAACATGCGTGTTCCGCCAGGACTCGAACCTGAAGCCTGTAGTACCAAAGGCCAGAGCGTTAGCCATTTGAGCATCAGACCGCAGCGCCAATGAAGAAGAAATAGGTGTGAGGGACATTACTGAATTATATTCACAAGATACGGGTGGTAATGCCTTCTGGTAGGAATATCAGCTGTTAAAGCTCCGTATTTAAATTATCAATTGGGTAACCAGCTATTCCTTCTGTAGATGCGCTAGTGACATAAATTCTGTCTTTATCTTATCAAAATAACGACTGAAGCCAACACAAGCAGTGGAAAAATGGGAATGAAGCTAACTAGATAATTTATATTACTTTTGCACCTTGAGTAGAATGGTTTGGTTGTCGCTTTACGGCTATTTTGTTTTTGTTTTTGCACACTTTAGGTTAATTATACCGGGACCTACAGTTTAACGTGGATTCTGAACCACTCACAAACATCCATGCCAGCGCCAGGATTAGAAATTGAAGACTGCGATTTAATTAGAATGAGAATTCAAGATGAAAACTGATAGATTACCTCAATAGATAAAGTATTATTATTATTTATTTTTGAAAAATCTATTCTTGATCATGGGGCCTGATGACCGAGTAACTAGAGCTCTGGCTCTCAGTTCCTCAGTTGTCACGAGTCCCGGCAGTGCTATGGCTGCTCGTAGTGGTTCGGAATCCACATTAAACCATAGATCCTTAGAGTGTTGGGCGTAAGGCTGACAATCGTACCCCTTAAAAAGATAACATGCCCTGTCTCGAAAACTGCCAATATGTAGACGGCCTTGGCCCACCATGGAGCTGTTTCACCACTGATGATGATAATGATGATGATTTTTGAAATACCTTATCAACTTATCACTAATAATCTTAGATATACTTTTCAAAAACACACCTAATTATCCAAGTGATACTGGCTACATGTGTTGCTAAAACAGACACACAAGATGTAAAAGACCATTCTTTCTCAATTTTACCAATCATATCCTTACATACTTCAACCAGTTATGAGTTAATTACAGTAATAAGCAGGCGATAAAGAGGCAGCCCCTTTTCCAAAGTTTTCCAGTTTCAGCTTTTCAGGAGGGATATAGGGAGTGTTATATTTTTGGCGACAAAGGACAGCGCCTGGCGTTGCCTTTTGTCGTAAAAATTGGGGAAGCAGCTAATTAAATTCAACTGCGGACGGAAATCGAACCGATTTTTCTACATATTGTTGGTGTTCGGAGAGAAACCGTGGTAACAGAAGGGGAGCTTTGAATTTTGTTAGATTATGTAGAAAGTTCCATGTAGTATAAGGATACGCAGATAATAAAGAGATTTGGCACTGCTATTCAACTTTGGTGAATTGTTTGTGGAGCTAGATATTAAGTTACGGATAAATTCCTGAACTTATTTATATGGATGATTTTTTCTGTCAACTAATTATTATGAAAAGATATACATCAGAGAGTGTTATATTTTTATCTTTAATATGCTGTACATATTAGTGTGTTATGTTTAACACATTTGAAGTAGCTCGATTAATTAACGTAATTCCATAGAACTGATTTATCAAATAATATGTCTCTAGATTTTTTATGACATCCGATACTTCAGCTTTTGTTATTTGCTACCAGTGTGATTTTACTAGATTCGATATTACTGAATTTTACTACTATATGTCTGGTGCATTACAGCCACAGAGAAGATTACTAGAGATAAATGCCGATAATATTTGCAATTGTACCACATATTGTATTGAAAAATGTCCACCCTATTATTGAGGCAGTCTGCATTGTAGCATTTTTTTTTCTCACAAGCAGATTTTGGCATTTTATTTCCTGGAGAGATGAATGTATGTTATTTGACAAGCATGTAATAATAACCCATCACTTAAATTTGACAGCAATATTGTGGGTAGATATATTACATGCAATTAGTATTTGGTACTAATGAGAACAACCTGTCACTCACATCTGATAGCAGATATTCGGTATCATGTATAATGAGACTCAGGAAATTAGGTCGAAACAACTACAGACTGAATGTGGAGTACGATGAGTATAGAGTATGAACTGTTCCATCGTGATTGATGATAGACCGATAGTCCAATTGTTTAAATTAAAGGACATATGAAGAGATTGGTTGCTACAAAAGCAGCATTGGACGGCTGTCTGTGTACGATAATGGTTTGACATATATTTCCCTAAAAATTTGTATAAAACTTTTTAAATATTTGTTTTTTTTTTTAAGCGAATTATAGTTTTAAACTTTATATTACAGATATTATTCAGCAAGTTTACATAAAATCTTAAAAAATTAAATGTGGATAATTTGTAATGCATTTTTTATTTTTTCATTTTTCATTTTTATTATGTAATTTTTAATTGTTATACCAATATTTTGTCTTTTATTTGAAAAATTGTTTTAATTTATGCGTAATTTCAATTAGTAATCGATTGTTTCGAGGACAAAATTTAAAACTATTGATTCTATGTAAAATACTTTTTAATATTTGATAAATAAAATAATGAATTCATGAATTATAGATTTATGATACGATAAAGAATTATTGATAATTTTTAGGTTCTTAAAATATTTTAGATTTATTTATGCTCACATAATTAATTATACTTCAAAAATTATTATGTTGTATTTTTAACCCTAAATTTATTTATATTTTTAAAGCAATCAATTTCTTTTTTTCAACATGTCTCATTTCAAGAACTACTGGTTTTTTACGCGTGTGTAAAGATAATCAAAACTGAAAAAAGCATACAAATAAAGCTCAAGAACCCGTATTGAACCAAATTTATCTTTCATTTGGTTAAGTATTGTTTTAAGTTGAATACCTTGAATTCGCTATTTTTAAGAAAACCCTGAATTCTAACCTTCTTCCTAAAATACTCTACTTGTAAATGAAATATTTCCAAGAAGAAATTAAGTTAGAGAAATAAAATTTAGATATGGCATTTTTTCTAGGTGACTTATTCATTTGATTAAAGTTTCAAGTTGACAGGTATGCGAGATAAGGGTCACTTCAAATGTGAAATGGTAGTACATTAATAATCGTTGTAGTCTCCAAGATTTTGAATTTCGATTTTGCATGTATTGTATTGTATCGTATGTTGTATTTTATTTATTATCGTTGTGCTGCATGTCATATTGTATGATGTAGTTCCATGCCTGTTGCTTTCGATCAGTTAAATCATCAATGATTCATTGGTGTAATAGGGCTCCGAGAAGGTAGATTTGCTTTTAGCAATATTGCAGACTGTCTCGTTAGGCATGTATTCACTGTACAGGAGTATTAGCAGCAGTGGTCTCGGAAAGGTAATATCTCAAGAAAACTAGGGCAAGGGTCTTACATGAACCACTGCTGAAAGGGACGGCTTTCGTATTCGCGGCATGACCGTAGCACGTTATACTGCATATGCAGAAGAAATTAGAGGTTCTGTTGGTACCAGAGTGACACAAAGAAGGATAACATTTTGATTTCTTCAGAGACAGTCCGAGTCAGATGTCCTGTAGCGTTCATGCCACTAACTCCAAATCACAGCATACTGCAACTTAAGTGGTGTCAAGCTAGAGACCATTGAGGTGTGTTGTATTCTCATAGGGGAGCTGTTAATGTCTTAATTTCAGTGTTGACCGTAGGCTACAAGGAGGTAGATGAGTGCTAGGAGTCAATTTGTTTGCTTCATAGACACACTGGCAAAAAAATATAATATGTAGAGCAATTTCGCTGGGCCTGATGACAGATAAGCTGACCAGCGCAACTCTGACGTTCGATGCCACTACAAAGCCAGGTTTTGGGTTCGCCATTCAGGTAGACACACTAAAAA
The DNA here is from genome assembly GCA_021605095.1 of Caerostris extrusa. NCBI lineage: Eukaryota > Metazoa > Arthropoda > Arachnida > Araneae > Araneidae > Caerostris > Caerostris extrusa. Next base: position 82,617 of record BPLR01003317.1, read on the forward strand.
ATATAATATGTAGAGCAAGCGGTGCCATGGATGCTCTGACGTTATAGTGCTTCTTGGAATACACTTTAAACCGTAAGTTTCAGTCCAATATGACTGTAGATTGTTCGGCGGGGGTTGACAGCCCTATCCCGTAAAAAAACATCTCCTGTCTCGAAATCTGCCAGTAAGCAGACGGTCTTGGTCCACCAAAAGGGTTGGAGGATCAATGAAGAGCAGCAATTTCCCATGACAGCTGGAAAATTCTAGTCGTTATTCTAAGTACTGTGCCAGTAAATTCGTACGTGAGACTGAAAGGATTGTGGGGTCATACTTGATCAATACTCCATTGGGCGTTTTCGCTCGTCCCAATATAAGCACCATACCGTTGCTGTCTAACAACGTTCTCTATAGAGTCATCAATATCTATATGTTACCTTGGCTAGGTAATTCTCTCATCAAGCATGTATAGGATATGATTGCATAACAAATCCAGTATCATACACAAACAGTACGGACCGTTTGATTTATCAAGAGCAAAAGGCATACAACTCGTATCCCCCACAAAGACATACAGCATCTGTACGACACAATGCATGAGTGTTTACAAGTTTGCATTAAAAATCATGGAGACTATAATGATCGTTAATGTACTAACCTTTCACATTTGAAATGGCTCTTCTCGTGCATTCTTTAACCTGTGACCTTGAATCTTTAATCAAACGAATATATTACCTAGACAAAACGCTATGCCTAAATTTCATTCCACTAAACCAATTTATTTCTGGTCTTTGATTTCCTTTACCACAAGCTTTTTGCGGTAGTGAAATTAAGATAGCCGATAACCTTGAGTAGCGTAACTGACACGATAATTTGTTTTACTAGAGAAAATTTCAGGTTTAGTTTCATTGGAAATGCATAGCCGTAGCGAATACAAATTTTGATTAGTGTAAATAAAAGTGTGATTAGGCATTTGTTAATGAAATTAAGCGTGCATATTTTTTGGTTTTTAATGATGATGTTTTAATTAAAAATTAAAATAAATTATACACTAATTAAAATGGCAAATATTAATTGATATATTATTTTATTTTGAATAAAATTAAAGTTAATAAGTATAATCTTATTTATCTTAAAATGAAAGTATTTAGATGAAGTCCTGAAAATACATAAAAGAACATAAATTTAATTTTGCTTTTAAAGGTAAGTCTGATGTTATCAGTAAATTTTTGATTGATTTAATGTTATATGCAATTCAACCGTAACCAGTAGGAGTTTTTTAATAATATATCAATTTTAAACATTCAAAATATATATCTCATTCTATCTAAAAATGTGTACGGTACGGGCATGTAGGTACGGACGGGCCCCGCATTGGCTGCCAGATTGTACTGAGAAGTTTGGTCAACCAGATTATCACTGAGTGAGGTAGGGTTAAAATACTTAAGGTGTAGGTTTGGGAACTCACAGCTTTATTGACACACGCACAAACATCATACACTAACAATTAGAGCCATACATTATTTAACACATTTAAAGAATAGATAATTAGAGATTTGTCGAGAAACTCCAATTTTAAGCCGAAAACACAAAATTCTGCTACACGCAGGTTGCGTGAAATATGCTTTCTCTTCCAGGTGAGAGGCTGTAAGCCAACTAATACTCAGGTTGAGTTAAATACAATCATGTCCATAAATTAAGGATAATTCAGAATCACACAGAAATTGAACTCTAAAATAAAAATTTCACCTGTAGAATTATCACACACATCTTGAAGAACAATATGCAAATTACAGGAAACCACCAGATGACGCGGATAGTACGTCACAATGACGAGAGTGTAAGAGAGGGGTATATAAGGAATGGGGCAAAGAAGTAAAATTGTTCACAAGCGCTTTAAAAATCTTTCAGTGCAATAACCGCATAGTTATGGCACAAAGGAAGCATTTGGATGATTTTTTACGTGGTAGAATTATCGGACGACTGGAATGTGGACGTACCCAGCTGGAAATATCCGAGGAACTTGGAATCGCCCAGAGTGTCATCTCCAGGCTTTGGCAACGATTCCAAGATGATGGAATGTGAGTAGATGTTACAGCACAGGTCGTCCCCGAGTTACAACGCCGAATGAGGACCGGTATTTAGCAGTTACTGCCAAAAGAAACAGACGGAGCACAGCATCAGACCTGTCTCGTCAGCTCTCTTCAGCTACCGGTACGACAGTTTCAAGGCAGACCGTGTACAGACGCTTAGGGCACATTGGTCTATATGCTCGTAGGCCTGTCAGATATCTTCCACTTACCGCAACTCACTGTCGCCTGCGATTAACCTGGAGTAGAGAGCATGCATTATGGACACCGCAACAGTGGTCTGGTGTGATGTTTTCCGACGAGTCCAGGTTTAGTTTGCAGTCTGATTCTCACCGGACTTTCATATGGAGAGCGCCAGGTACCCGTTACCACCAAGAGAACACCATTGAACGACACCGTTACGGTGGTGCAGGATGGCTCGTTTGGGGAGGAATTATTCTTGGTTCCAGAACTGACCTGCAGGTTCAGATGTAACGATGACAGGCCACATCTATCGGGATGTCATTCTGGAACAACATGTACGTTTATTTCGGGGGAGCCATGGGTGCTGAATTTCTGTTTATGGATAACAACGCCCGTCCTCACCGTGCAAACATTGTAGACGAATGCCTTCAATTGAAGGATATCACCCGTATGGATTGGCCAGCATACTCACCGGACTTGAATCCAATAGAGCATGTGAGCATGTTGGTCGACGAATTGCAGCCCGTCAACCCCCTCCCACCTGTCAACTGGAACTTCGGAGGTCATTGCTTGATGAGTGGTGTATTATTCCCACAAGATCAGATTGATAATTTGATACTTGGCATGCCTAGGCGTTATAAGGCCTGTATTGCATCGTCCGGGAGACATACTCCATATTAGCCATCATACTAACCATGTTATACTGTTTTTTGCAAATAGGTTCTTTTTGAAATTTGCTCCAGGGAGTAAAAATCGCAATTTTTATTAATTATGTCAAAAATATAGCATCTTTTTGCTCTTTACCTTTTGTTTAAATAAATAGACTTTACAAAAAGTCAAATTTGTTTTGCTTCTGTGTCTTTCTTTTGCCTGAACTTCATTATCCTTCATTTATGAACATGAGTGTATATTTCCTCTTGGCATGAGGGACTATAAACTAAACGTTTCTCAGTAGAAGCGCGTGGTTGCGGTGTATTTATTCCTCTCAGGTGAGAGTCTCGAGGCCGACTGATCATTTCTCCTAAACGCCAAAGGGGGGCGCTCTTGCCAGTGTGTAGGAAGAAGCACAGTTATAATATATATATATATATATGTGTGTGTGTGTATATGAGTGTATGTATATAATAAAAAAAATTTAACAGTTTTTAAATGATATTTTTACAAAGAGATATTCTTGCTTTGTAAACATCTGACTTTTAAACAATTTTTCAATATTAAAAAGAAATCAAAGTAACGGAAGTTTTTTTTTTTTTTCAATTTCAAACCCCACTCTTTTTCGTTAAATTTATTTTGTACTTCCTTTTAGGTTTATTTATTTTTAATTTTAGGTAGTTATAATTGATTGGTAAGTGACCTGTAAAATTTGCTAATTTCTCTGTTCTTAGAATCTCTTTTTCTGTTTCTCTTTTCTAAAATCGATATCTATTTAGTTATTTTAATTGGAAACGTCAAAATATTTTACATTTGTCTCAGGATTATCCATTGACTCGTGCTCTACTTGAAAGTTCGTAGTTTGAAAGTCTGTTTATTGAAGTAGTTACCCCGACAGATGATATGGTGAATTGATAAGTGATCGATGATCGAGTTATCGATTCTGAAAATGACCTTTTGACTAATGCAAGCCGCTCAGAGTGCAAGTGAAAGATGTTATCAGATAGCAGATTGGAAAATCTTGTTATTGGAAAGTTACCGAAAGCCAAGAAATGGTAAAAACTTAGCTGAACTCACTTGTGACTTTATGGATTTTCAGTTTTATCTTAAATTATTGCATTTATCTAACGACGTCATAATATCCGTTATTTCTACAGTAATATTATATATGTTGTAGAAAAATCGTGAAAGATTTCGAATGCTGAATGTGGTAACACTAAAATTTGCCATTAATATTTGTTGCGTCGAAAATGTTCCCTTGTTTAGGAGGTCAACGCCCTATGTCCAGAAAAACATCCTGTCTGTGGGGGTGTCTGGAGGGGGTGAGCTGACGGGAGAAGAGAAAGAATGTAAGAAAACTTACGACCAGAGAACGGTCGTGTGGAGGCATCTAGTTGATGTCTGCATAAACAGGAGTTGAACTTTGCAACCAAAGAGAAATTGCACGTGGCATTTATCCTAAGTGACGATGGCTGCATAAATAAATGAGTTCAATAAGTTCCCCAGTAGAGGTTGTGTGGTCAGTTCATCTTCGAGTTTGATGCTGCCTAAATCGAAAGGAAAATTAATACAGTCCACTTCGTATATTATTTGAGTTTTTTTTTTGTGTGAGTGAATTTTCGAACAATATTATTTTAATGAATGCATTTATGTAAAAAATATAATTGATGATGCTTGAATGAATGCTCGGGTCTTGCCCGCCAAGGGATGTAGTGGGGGCTATATTAATATTTATTAATTATTAATTAGGTAACAATTGCACTAATTAACAATAATATTACTATTAATAGTTAATATTTGCACTAACTTAAAGACATTCTTGTACTTTAAATTTTATTGCAAGAAATACATATCATCATCAGTGGCGCAACAGCCCCATATTGGGCGTAGGCCGTCTGCCTACTGGCAGATTTCGAGATAGGAAATATTGTTTTCGTTTTACACGGTAGGGTTGTCAGCCCTACATTCTACGGTCATTTTAGACCATACCTATGATTTAAAGTGGATGATAAACCACTGCAAACAGCCATGGCACCGCCGAGACTTGAATAGAGCCTGTGGCACCGAGCTCCAAAGTGCTAGTCACTCAGTCATCAGGCCCCAGAAATACACATAGCCTATAAAAATAACAGTATCAAATTAGCAGTTATCAAAGATTACGACAAGCAAAAGAAAATTGTTCATATTAGGTACATAGATATTATATTTGTAATGCATTAAATATTTTTTTTTAATAATATTTATAACAGAATGGCGTCTATGAGATCTTCTTTCATTGATTACATAAGATAGCTTTTTATAAGCCTCAGTGCCGAGAAAAATCTCTCAACGCTTATTTGATTTACTGCTAATGCAGTGAACGCCTTTGCTCCTGTATGGAAGATACAATTGAATTATCTTTACAATTAATTTTAACATTAATTCTTGTTATTTTGTAAAAATAATTATGTTCATAAAATAGTCGGGAATCGCATTTTAAAACCTACTTCTGACTTTGACTCTTTCAAAAGGCTCGATTCACGATTTTTTGCTCCCGATTCCTCCTAACCACCTCTGCAACCAACCATTAAAAATCCATACCTTTAAAGATAATGAATGAAATATGGCGATGATAAGGAGTTCCAAACACACTTAATGGCATCATTAAGTGATAAAAATCCTCGTTAAAACTTTCAGATTTAGATTATACATTTTACACTGTAGAATTTAAATGAAAAAAAAAAAAAACATCGTTCGAAATAGAACAGGTTTAAAGATGTTACATGCATTTTTAAGCAATTAAGTGCATCAGAAAAAAATACATATTATGCTTCTAGATACTTCTGCTTTTTTTTTCCATTCAGAATGTAACACACCATTTTTTTTTTTTTTTTTGTTGGACATCTTTGGGCCTTGTGATTTAGTGATATGTGCCACGAACAGTCCACCGACGGGATGTACATATACTTCCCGGTGGACTTTAAGGGTAACGGCACCGTATTTGCATGTGGAATGGGAGAAAAATTTTATCGAGGAGCTTGACTATTGATGGAAGACACTCTATTCAAGTTGTCACAATCGCTTCTCGTTTCTAAAACCAGTGACTGCAACGAATGCCTTCTGCGCATTCGAAGAAAAGCTTTTGTTGGACGCCAGCTATGCACTTTAGGCACTGGCCCTTGAGTCAGTCCTGCATGTGAGGACCATGTAATATATTGATTTTTTTATGAATATTTACTTAATAAAGATACGAATATTTATTTAATTAATATTAAATTAAAATTTATTTTGTTCTATATTTAATTAAAAAATTAATTATTAATTTAATATTTACTTAATAAATATGTATTCTGATGAAATGTTAAGATTTCTAGTAAGAAAAAAATATTTTTCAGTTAGTCTAAGAGTTATCATGATATAATAAAAAGTAAATTAATTGTTCAAAGGACACAAATAGTTTTTAAAATTATTATTAGTTTATTGTAAGTTTAAAAAACCAGAGGCCTGAATGGCCGAGTGGCTAGCGCTCTGGCGCCGATACCACAGGTTTCGGGTTCGAGTCCCGACGGAGCCATAGATGTTTGTAGGGGTTCGGAATCCACTTTAAACCGTAGGTCTCGGTCCTAATAGGATCGTAGAGCGTTGCGGGGATTGTTTTTCCGCGTCCGGGGTTTATCTTCAAGTTATACGCGCCCCCTGGGTAATGCAAAGTGAGTAACGTCTGTGCAGCGCTTGCCATAAGGCATCCAAGACCAAGCTGTCTGAGTGTTTGCCAGCTGCATTAGAACAAAAATAAAGTTTAAAAAACCATAATCATTAAACCAATTTATTATAGGTTCAATTTCTTAATTCATTATACATCATCAATTTTGGCCGATATAATATTTTGCGGTTTTGTTGGGTTAAATGTCTTGGGGGAGGGGGTGTCATTCGTCACCGAAACAGCGCATGTGTAACAGGTTCAACGTTATCCAGAACGCACCGAGTGTAGATCGCTAAACTGAAAAAAGCATCCCCGGCGGATTCGGACGTCGTCCCTCCTGCGCACCAGCTTTGTTTGTTACCACTGGGCAATTAGTATGGTATGACACGCCATTAAAAGATTAAAACTCACCTATATTTAACGTAATAACATAAAACTTCGGCCGCCGGTGACACAGCTTTCGGGTTCGAATCAAAGTTGTTTCGGCCATAGATGTTTGCAGTAGATCGGAATCCACTTTTAAGCGTAAGTCCCAATCTATATCAGATTGTGTAGGACTGACCTATCCCTTAAAAAACATGTCCTGTCTCGAAATCTGCTAGTAAGCAGACGGCCTTGGCCCACCATGAGGCTGTCGCGCCAATGAAGATGAAGAAGAAGAAAATAAAAATTGATGAGCGAATCGCCTTCCGTTTTTCCTAGCACCTTCAAAAATATCTTAGTGATTACTACAGTTAGAATGGCGAATGAGGCTTAAGAAATGCGGTTTGAAACTTGCAAACCTATGGAAATTACGAAAATTAAAAATTAAATAATTAATAATAATAGTACAGACGGAGGGATGTCGCTCATCCGCTGCAGCTAGGGGCAGGATGTATGTGACAGCCCGAAATGAGAGCCGAGGCGAGTGGTGACGGCGAGCGTCGTAAATAAGCAGCGGAATCAAACCTCCCATTGATTCGGTAATTAGAAACACGAGAAACGCGACCGGAGCCGGAAATTAAGAGTCAGCTCTCCTTCCAATAACGAACTCAATGAAAACTCGACTGCGGCTTAACGGGACTTTTTAATCGGCATCGTGTGTCTGGCGAAGGGTTCGAATTTTAGCATCGGTTCTGCAATTACCCATTGTACGTCGAAATACAATATAACAGGTAGATAAATCTATCTGAGGTTTCACTGTAATTAGCGCACCAGTCAATTAATTCGAAAATTGGGTTAAAATGTTAAGTTATTTAGAATGTACTCGCAAAAACTAAATGCAAAGCTGGATTCGAATATGAAACATTTGACTGAATATTGGTCTGAAGCTCACTGACCGGTGACAAACATTGTCTTGATGGACTTTTAGGGATAATTGTCCCTTATTTACTTGTCGTATGGGGAAAAACTCCTGAAAACCCGCTCTAGGCAGACTGACTTCCTATGTGAAATGCTTTAAACTCGTTGTGACAATTGCTATAAATCTCCTCATTTCTCAAAGACAGTGCAGCGGACATCGCCAGGGAGTTGAACCTGAGCCCTCTTGCACATTAAAGGCACATTTTATCACTGAGCAATAGTTAGGCATCGCTGCAGTTTAAAATCATAAGACAAGCCCCTTAATCTCCTTTTACGAGTGAGCTTCCCGTCATTTGCAATGTTATAAATCATTTGATGTGTAACCAAAAACTGTAATCCTGTTTCTCGAAAACTTACAAAGGAAACAGCTAGAATTTTAATTTTCATGCAGACCAGTTTGATGTGTAGTTCTTAAAAATTTTCACGTGCTAATGTGGGCGCAGGGGCCTGATGGCCGAGTGACTAGCCCTCTGGCGCTCGGTATCACAGGTTTCGGGTTCGAGTCCCGGCTATTCCATTGATGTTTGTAGTGATTCTTAATCCAATTTAAACCACAGATCTCGGTCTAATATGTGTTGGGCGTACGGCCGATAACCCTACCCCCTAAAAACATCACCTGTCTCGAAATCTGACAGTAGACAGACGTCCTTGTTAATTAAATCTCATTTTTATGCAACTAGCAGTCATATTTACAACCAAATTTAAGTTAATATATTTCTATAGTTTCATCATATTTAAACAATAAAATTAAACAATATAATTTAATCAACAAATAATCATTATATCAAATAAATAAATAAAAAAAGCTACAAATTCTTCAAATGTGACGGGGAGAATAAGAGGCAACAGTTGCAGTACTTTTAACTGTTATTTAATTGAAGCAACGAGATGAAAAGGATATGCGTTTCGTAACGACAGATTAATTTATTGTTGGTATTGTTAAATACAGAGTTAATTGGTATTGAATTGGGCGTGGTTTCGAATATAATAATTAATTTATTATACCTTTTTACCTGTTCTATGCATTGTGTATACATTTAATTTGTAATATTTAAATTGGCGTCAGAAGTAATGTTCGTAATGGATTTGGGGTACAATTGTAAAATAATAAAATACCATATATATTCGAATATAAGCCGATTCGTGTATAAGCCGAGAGGGCGTTTTTTCTTAAACATTATTTACTTTTCAACATTTCTAGGCCGAAGTTATATAAGACAAAAAAAAAAAAATCCAACAATTTTGTGTATGAAGAGGACATAAATTCCAGCACAGAAAGCAATGACAGAAATGGCATTAGTCAATAGCATTAGTTTCTATGACTAATTTAATAAAAACACCGGTAGCTTAAAATCATTCGTTAAATATTTGATCTACAACCCAAGAATAACAACAAATTTGTAAATTGAATAAAATATTCCTTAAATATTAATAAATTCATGACAAAACGACAGGACTACTTCAGAAATATTTCTCACCTGACAAACAGTCCTGTTGATAGTTATACATCGCCAAACCAATTTTTTGTTTTTAAAATATTAGTATGTCTATCAACACATAGACAAAGAGTTTAGAATATTTGACGAAACATCGAAAAGAAAGAGATAAACAGATAGAGAGAGAGACAGAGGGATTTTAAAAAAACCTTGACATCTTTAAAATTCATGAAAACTTAATTTAAAATTATTCCGTTATTTGAACACATCCGAGACGATAATGTAATGGCCTGGAGAACATGATGCTATGCCATATTATAAGTTAATTATAGTTCGTATTAAGTATCCGACTGACCTGCATAGCAAATGATTGAGGAAGTAGATTAGCATGTTAACCTACTGAAGATCCACACACATTTCAAGGCATTTTAAAAATGTGAAACAAAAAGTTTTTTTTTATTGAAGATTAAGATTACCCTGTTTCAATATTTATGGAAGATCACACAATTATCCTTTAAACGAAACAGGTAATTGTCTCGGAACTAAAAGATGGTCTATAATTATTTCAAAGTTTAGAATACTGTTAATATGATTTTTAAAATTAGAAATAAGTAGAGTAGGAAGAATTTAGAATGTCAAAAGAATAGCCTAGAATATTATAAATAAAATTATAAATATTAAGAATGTTTCATATAATCTTTAAATACGTAAGGAGTGGGCCGGCCTGATTCATTTTTCAGTTTTTGATAAAAATTGTTTTTTAAAAAGATTATTGTATTAAAACTAATCCTATTCCAATTAGATTTAGCTATATGCGATCCCGATTCGTGGTTCAGTGACAACGCGCCGCTGGTGAGCATTAGGTTGCGGTTCAATCCGCTGGCGGCTTTGTTGTAGACACTGCTTCATAAATGAGGAGTCTCGCGTTGTTCAGCATCTTGCCTCGTGAGTCGGACGACCTGTTGGGAGGTTTCGGAATTTCTCCCGTATAATACGTAAATACGGCATTTAATCCTAAAACCCTACTCCTGTTAGATTTTTTATTTAATACTGGTAAAATTAAACATGATTTTTATCTTGTTTCTCGTCAGAATATCTCGCCTCATTTCATTGTGTTTTGAATTTTAAGGAAAAAAAAAAATCATACAATATTCAAAAGTCACGCCAGTTAAAAAGTTATATTAAACTTTTTGTATATTTTTTTTTTCCTTTTCCTTTTCGACATGTGCCATATAACAAGGTTGTAATATCTGGTGCCTTTTTGCTGCTAAATTGTAGAAGATTCGATGGCGTTGTGATGCTCAGCATTTTGCCTCGTGAGTCGGACTACCTGGTGGAGTTTCCCGGGCTGTCCTCCATATGATACACACATGAGGTATAGTTCCCCCTAAAAAGTCCCCCCGGAAGTCACTACCCTTGTTCTTCCGCTACATGGAGTCATGTCAGACTTCTACCCAAGGGTGCTCCAACACAACAGGAGTTACACGCCTTTCCTCCACTCATCCGTCCCTCGCTGCCAGAGGATTAGTCACAACAACAACAAAAGATTTTATCTTTTAGAATTACTTCTTGCATCCATAATTATCCTATTATTAATGTAAATGATCCTTCCCCTCCTTCCATAGAAACACACGAGTTCGTGGATTTGACATAGATGTTGCTGTCAACCAAGTGGAATGAGAAACATCAACAACAGTTATACTAGTATATGTGAATGGTAAAGATATGTGCAAGAGAATATTAGTCTGAGATATGGATTTGTGTGCTCAGTTTATTTTATCTAGCAATTATGTGATTCTACAGAAATAAAGAAACGACTTGTCATGGAATATATAAATAATTTTTTTGCATTGGAAATTAGGAGATCAATCACATGTAGTTGCTAAGAAGCCATTGTAATCTCCTTTCATTATATATTCATTTTTTTGTTGATAATCAATTTAATCATCGGGTATATCAAATTAATTACATTTCAACATTACAAAAACATTTTTCATAATTGTTTCAAAGCAAGAAGTTTCACTAAATTTAAAAGAGAACTAGAATGCTAAGAGGCAATGCTGCTTGCTTCATTGTATGTAAATTTTATTTTATGTACATGATAGATTAGGCTCGGTGCCGCAGGTTTCAGGGTCGGTCCGGTGGTGCCGCGGATGTTTGTAGTGGTTCGAATCTTCTTTAAACAGCATGTCCCTATCTAATATGATAATAGAGAGTTGGAAGTAGGTCCCTGACAATCCTACCCCGTAAAGAGAAGATATCTCCTGTCTTGAAATTCTGCTAGTAGGCAGACAGCCTTGGTCCACGATGGGGCTGTTGCGCCACTGATGATGATGATGATGATATGCTTGTATATAATAGATAATATTTTTAGAGTTTTTCAGATTTTGATGAAAGATTAAAATATACAGTGGTCCAGATCTGATTTAATAAAAAATTAATGTTAGAAAATATTTTATTATGTGTTTCTAATTTATTGAAATGAGAAATTTTGCTTATAACCCATCATACTGGATCTCGGAATATCCATCTGCGTTACTTATTTATTAATTATTTTGACAAAAAAGGACTCAATCCTGTTACTTATCAAATTATCAGGCATTAATAGAGCGA
>BPLR01003318.1:0-17530 GCA_021605095.1 Caerostris extrusa
AAAATGTATATTACATCGAAATTGTTGGTGGATTTATTTTTTCATCTGTTGCTCTGCATCAACAGTGGTGGAGTGAAGAAGTATGGAAAAAATATATCGTTGCATTCACTGTGTTGATAAAATCGTTTGAATAATTTTCTTTCATTCAGAATTCCAACTAACAAACATGAGTTAAGAAAGCGTGAAGATATTTTTTTATGTATTTTATTTATTTTATTTTTTTTGGATTAAAAAGAATAGTGGTCGTGTTATGTAAACTCGCACTTCGATGTGAGGAATTGAGGAGACGGAGAGAGCATGTTTCGGAAGAATTTTATGTCTGCATACATTTGGTTTTTGGCCTTTTTTTGCCTTTATTTATTCAAGAAAGTATATTATCTTTTTTCGAGAGCTGTATATCAGTTATAGTGAAACGTCTAAGTGCATGCACTATGGGCGAGTACTATGTTTTGCCGAAATGTTAGAAGTTTGCTCAAAGAAATAAATTTCAATATCAAAATATTTTATTTATTCTTTGATTACGTTGTTTTTGTTTTGAGGAAGTTCTCTTTGAAACTTCTTCTACATGAAATAGTCTTCTACATCTTCCTGCATATATATGTTATAGTCATTATTTCTCACATGAATATATTTTGTTTTGTATAATAATCAGTTCTCAGAAACAACAATCATCTATCTCATTAACACAACAGCCCTTGATGGGCGAGGGCCATCTGCCTACTGGCAGATTTCGAGACAAGAGATCGTTTTCTACTTCGAAGGGTTACCAGGCCTCACGCCCAACGCTTTACAGTCATATTAGATCGAGACCTGATGGTCGAGTGGTTAGGGGGTCTGAGCTCGGTATCAGAGGTTTTTCGGGTTCGGCGGTGACATGGATGTTTGTAGTGGTTCGAATTCACCTTAAGTCGTAGGTCCAGATCTCATATGATCGTAGAGAGCGTAGAGCGACACACACAGCCCAATTAAACTTCACTCACATCATTCCCAAACTGTAAAAAAGCAACTCAGCTCTAGGCACATTGGTGTGGTGTAGTAGTAGTATTAGATCTTAGGTTTAAAATGGCACAGCATGTACCACAATCATCCATGTCACCGTCGAAACTCTAACCCAAAACCTGTGGCAACAAGCACCAGTGCCCTAGTCACTCGGCCATCAGGCTCAAAATAATGTATGAAAGTGTAATTCGTAATTAATTTTACCAGCCATCATTATAAGGTAAACATTACTTTTCAATTTCCCATTATAGAAATATGTAATAAATATCTCAGAAAATATCTTTTACTTTTAAAGATATTAAAAGTATTGTCAATATCACGGAATGGCACGACAGCCCAGTATGAGTCATAAGACTACTGAAAAGATTTCCATGCATTCCCCTCTGGGTGACAAGGGCCTTAACTTTCAGTACAGCAAAAAATTCTTTTCAACTGCATCCTTCCACTGCAAAACTTGGGTCGTCCTCTTCCTCTTGTCCTTGTGGCTTTGCGAAAACGAGTCTTTTGAATAGGTTTAAGTCATTGATTCTAAATACATGAGCAGCCCCAGTTTAAACTATTGATCTTAATAAATTTTATAAAAGTATTCTAATTCTGCTAAATTTAAAAGATATACAAATGCGTAAAATGTACAAATACGTCAAACATTCTAAAAATTTAATAATAAATTAAAGGAACAATAAAAATGTTTCTTTATATCTTAACAGTATCTGAAGAGGTTAACTATAAAATTAATGGTAACGATATTAGTTTAAATTCTGCCCTAACTTGACGAATAATGCTTTTAGCTACCACTAATGATAATAATCCCATTTCTCTTAATTATTGAAGTAATATTATGTAAGGGCTCATAATATTTATGTGAAACATACTATTTAAAAGCACTGCATAATAAATATATAGTTTCGCTAATCTTTACGGGATTTAAAATGTTTTAAAGATAACGTTTTTAGTCCAAAACATAATGTAATGCTATAAAAACATCATCGCAAGATATTAGATAAAATGTTTTTTAAATCATGCAGAATGAATAATAATATTATTGTTGCTTTTCAATAAATATACAGTGTTTGAAATTAGTATTGAACAATGCTATTTTAAACGGAGAAATTTCAAATTGAGTGCTATGATTACATTTTTTTTCTATGATTACATTTTGATTATCTATGATCTCTTTTCTACATCTATTACATTTTTTTCCATGAAATTTAATTTATTTTTTGATCACTTTTTATAAAAATTACAGCAAATAAAATATATATAGGTAATGAAGTTTTGGTATTAAAGTATTTTTCAGAAAATATAATTTATAAATGTATCATGCTTTAGAATATTTAAACATCACATAGTTAAAAATAATATTAGGATTTTTGCTTTGTGTATTTATTGCTTTGTGTATTTGTATAATTTTTTCGAGAAAGTTATATAATTTATGACTATTTCTAAATGAAAATCTTTAGAAAATCGGCGATAAATTTTATTATCGCGCCTAATTTTTTTTTCTAAATCATTCTTTTTATAAAAATTAAATAGTTTGACTGATAATATCATTATTTCATAGAAACTCAAAATACTAATATTCATAGAAATATTGAATTTGAAATAAACGATGTAATCGTTGGAGCTGGTAAAACAGAACAGAAGATTACATTTTAATTTATAACTTGTTTCCGTAATATTTTAATAATTATATTTTTGTTTTCTGTGCAACACTTTTTATTTTTAAAGTTCTCATTTTTATGTATTTGAATCAAATGAGTCCAATAAAATTAATAATAAAATAAATAATATATGGAATTTCTTAGAAATTAAATTAGTTTGATTAATAATGATATTGATTAATAATGATATTAATTCATAAAAATACTAAATTTTAATATTCATAGAAATATTTAATTTGACGTAAACTATGTAATCGATGATCTGGTAAAAGAGAAAAGAAGATTTTTAATTTATAATTTGTTTATGTAATTTTTAAAAATTATATTTTTATTTTCTGTGCAACGCTTTTTAGTTTTCTAGAGTTCTCTTTTTATGTATTTGAATCAAATGAGTCTAATGTAAAAATTATTATTAAAATAATATATACAATTTCATAAATATTAAATTAGTTTGATTGATAATATTCTTAATTCATAAAAATACTAACTAATATTCATAGAAATATTGAATTTGGTATAAACGATGCAATAGATGAGCTGTAAAAGAGAAACGATTGCATTTAATTTATATATATATATATATATATATATATATATATTTTATTTTTTGTAATTTTTTACAAAGTTTATTTTTGCTTACTGCGCAACGTTTTTAGCTCAAAGTTTTCTTTTTTATGCATTTGAACCAAATCAGTGCAATGTAAAATCTATTAAGTTTGATGAAATATTCATAGAAATATTGAATTTGACATAAAAAATGCAATTCAGGATCTAGTAAAAGAGAAAAGAAAATTGCATTTTTTAATTTATAATTTGCTTATGTAATTTATTGCAAGTTATATTTTTGTCTTCTGCAACGCTTTTTAGTTATAAATTTCAATTTTTTATGTATTTGAATCAAATGAGTGTGATATAAAAAATTATTAATAAAATAAATAATGCATGCAATTTCACCTTCAGATACATATTTTATCTCTTATACTTTAGTATGACTTATAGAACTTTCCTAAAACAAAATCTTGAGGTTCGCTTATTCCATTAGCTAAAGCCTTTCTGGATATTATGCATAGACTTACAGACATATGCGGCAATGGTAGCGATTCAAGGAATTTTGCAATTCAAATATTCTTTATGAATTCAGCGAGTTTCCCAGAAAGTGACTCGCTATGCAAACTTATTTATCATATTCGATTGCTTCCTCGCTTATTAAATTTGACGTCATACATTCTCTAAAAGTATAACTTATCCGCAATGTATTTTAATTTTTGCATTTTATATCCTTATTCATTTAAATAAACATACTTGAGTTTATGTATTCGTTTAATAAATTTGACTAACTCTTAGATTGCTAAATGTTTGACACAAAAATTATCGGAAATAGTCATTTTCCCAAGATTACGCATATATTTAATAATTATTTATGTTAAAAATATGTGTATATAAACCATGTGCATTAATTATTATTAAAAATATGTCCCCTTACGCTAACTGTTTTCATATGAATTTCTTTCGAATTTTAATTAATATTTTTTAAATACGATTTATTTTCTTACCATCAACAAATTGATTCAGAAAACTAAGGAAAGACATAGACATAGGAAAGTCTAAAACAACCATATGTGACATAGGGAAAGTTCAATTCATGAAAATGTATGATTATTTTTTATTATAGATTCCAAATCGAGAAAGGCACGAAGATTTAAAAATATTATCCGTAAGTTTTACACTTCATTAGAGCGAGATTAAATGATAAATTTTGGTGGGATGTTTACAGCATAAGTAGAGGCCACCAGATGTTGGGGAAAAACTATGCTAGAAAATATATTTTGTTTTCTGTGTAAAAACTTTTTTTAATTTTTTTAAAGTTCTCTTTTTTATGTGTTTGAATTAAATGAGTCCAACGTAAAAAAAATATTAATAAGATATAATGCATACAATTTTCATAAAAATTAAATTAGTTTGATTGATAAATTATTAATTCATGGAAATACTAAATGCTAATATTCATAGAAATAATAATGACTAATATTCATAGAAATAATAATAACTGATATTCATAGAAACAATTATTACTAATATTCATACAAATGCATTCTTACATCTTAAATACTAATATTCATAGAAATATTAAATACTATTATTCATGCAAACACTAAATACTAATATTCATAGAAATATTAAATACTAATATTCATAGAAATATTAAATACTATTATTCATGCAAACACTAAAATACTAATATTCATAGAAATATTAAATACTAATATTCATAGAAATATTAAATACTATTATTCATGCAAACACTAAATACTAAATATTCATAGAAATATTGAATTTATAAAGAAGATTACAGTTTAATTTATAATTCATTTATGCAATTTTTTGCAATTCATATTTTTGTTTTCTGTGCAATACTTTTAGTTTTAAAATTCATCCCGGAATACTGGTACATCTATTTACAGTAGTAATTTTGAATTCATTTGTTATATTTTATTTTCAACAGATAGATAAAAACAATTATCTTTTAATTTTTCATTTCTTGAATTTTTTACATTATAAAAGAAAAAAGTTTGTTTTTTATAATCTTCTCTATATCTTTTTCTTCATTAATAAATAATTATAACCTCTGAAAAATTTCGAAATGGAATAATGGATGATATTATTTTATTTTTAATATATATTAATTATATAATTATTTGATTAATTTATTTTTAACAGTAGTTCATTGCTTCATTTTACCTATTTTTTAAAAAAATTATATTATTTTATTTAGCATTCTTACATTCTTATTCATTTTTATTTACATTACTTCTTTTACACTTTTAACATGTTTACTTATGATTACAACCTTCTTTTCGGTTCTTTACTTTCTGATTTAAGTTTCTTTTACTCGAATCTCTCCTGCTGTAAGATTTTTTTCTTCCCTTAGTTTCCTTAAACCCACTCGCCATCGAGATTTTTTAAACTTTCTTTCTACCTTATTTTTTTTATTTGCACCCAAGTGAAAATTTTATTTGCTCGTTTTTAAAAGCTGTCTTTTTCCTTAAACTTGAACTTCCCGTCTTTTCAAACACTTGATGATTTCAACATTTTTTGTTAACAAAATGTGGGAAAATGTTTTTTTTTTCCTCATGCCAAATTGTTAACAGGAAACTGCGAATTAATTTCTATAATTTTGTTTAATAATTCGTATGCAAAATGATTGAGTATTATGTTTCATTTAATATTTTTTCATTTCTGAAAGAAATACTGTAATTCATAATTAAATTTTTCCAGTACATTTATTACCCATAAAATTGTAGGTATTATTTTGGATATCGGGATTTTTCGTGTTCTTGATCAATTTTTGTTTCTTTGATCACTTCCAGTGTTTCCTATTGGTTTATCATTCTTTTAAAAATTTTTACGACCTATTCTTTTTGGTTTACTAAAATTTGTTTTAAGTGCTTTTTATAAAATCGTTTTAAATTTAATAGTTTTATTTATTTATTATTATATTTTAATAATATATATTATTTTTAATAAATTTCTTTTATGTCCATTTTATATGTTTGAAATTTAATAAAGAGGAAATTTTTTTTAAATAATTTTAATGTTTTCTTTCATATTTTTATAATAAATTTATTTCATGTGCTTTTTTATAAAATTGTTTGAAATTTAATAGTTTTTTATTTATTATTATTTTTTCAATTTTTTTTGTGTGTTGTTTTTTTATTTAATTTCTTTAAAATCGTCTTATTTATAAAATCGTTTGGAAATTTTATAGTATTTTTTTTTAAATTTTTTAATCTATTTTCTTTTCTCAAATTTAAACGATAACTGATGAACTTAATTTATTACCATAATAGGACTTATTGATACTTTTTCTGTCTTTGTTTGAGATGCATTTTGTTCTTACATTAAATTCTAAATTTTATGGAGGAAATTTATAATTTTTTATAATTATTTAAATATGCCGATTATAATTTTTTAAATCTATTCTTTATTTTTTTAATATTTCAGGAAGTGTTTTTATTTTTATCAAGTTGGTGCATTTTGGTTTATAAGGATAATGCTATAAATTTTATAGTCATATGTCAGTGTATTTGTAGTTTTCTAGACTTAAACTATAATTCTCAATACAGCGGTTATATATATTTAATAAAAATGCCCTAAACTATATACGAAACAGAGTAACTTGACGAATAATGAGTCGATCTTTAGAATGTAGCGTGAAATTTGACAACTGAAGCGAATTTCCGTGTCACGAGAATAGATACTTTTATATCTGTTAGAGATAAAGTTCAGACGGCGTAGGGGATATGCAAACCTCCATATGTCAATCCTACGGGTATTTATTTCAAAGAGTGTTGACAACACCAAAGGTAATAGTCGAATTGGTTCTATAAAGTGGCTTAAAATTGTAACACGATTTATAAGTCAAAGCATAGAAACAAATGTACTCTACATTGTTAAAATATGCATTTACGCCTTTTTAACATGTTTGTATTGAAAAATGGATAGGAGTAAACATAGTGACAAAAAATGATTCCTTTAGGAGAAAATATGCATTTTACACTTGCTAAACCGTTCTTCTTTTGCTGCGTTATAAAAGATGGAGAGTTTATGTTGTTGTTTATCATTTGGTCGACAGCAACAACTAGACAAAGTTCAAGAACCTATATGTTCTCATGGAAAGAGGGAAGGCGAGCGGTAGCTTCTGTTCTGATGGAGAATTGATGTTGTGAAAACGTACTGTGATGGGAATTATACAATTTATTAATTTATTTAACTTGAGTAATTAATAAATAATTAAATGAAATAAATCACTTAAATATACTGTGGCCTAAAACAATTTTTTCTTATAAGTAATTTTAATATTTGTGTTAATGTTTATTACAAGAGACTAATAAAATTATACTTAATTAATTTTCAAACAACAATAATTTTCAAGGCATATTTATGCAACTTGAGTTAAAAATAATCCAAAATACATATATTTTTATATAACATTAAATAATGACTTAATTTAATTACTTAATTTTATTTTATCGCATTTTTTTTTTTTTTTTACTGTGCCAATTTACATCTTTTGGGCAATATTTCTCATATGCACTTCAACCGTTAAAAACGTGTTTCATTTCTGTCTTTTTTAGAAGCACGTTCTTAACGAACTAAATTAGTACATTGTATGCTTTTTTACTTCTTTAATTAGAGCTGTATCATTTTTTATGCGTTTTTATGGCATTTTTTGGCTCATGTTAACGATGCTTATGAGTCTGATACAAAATGTGCTTTTTTAAAGGTTTTTCATGAGTCTTATTTTTAAATATTTTTTCTTTAGCTTCAAATTTACTTGCGCTTTTAACTTTGCTTTTTTATGTTACACTTTAATGCATGCACAGTATTATCGTGAATAATTTCTTATATGTCTTACTATAATTTCAGAAAGTTTTATAGTTCCTTCTTTCTATTTGAGAAGTGTCTCAACAATGGCAAAAAACAATAATTTATATGCATTTAAAAACGTATAACTTTTGCTAACTGCGCTAACGCTATAACTAACGCTTTAACTTTGCTTTTTATCTTATGCTTTAATGCATGCACTGTATTATCGTGAAGATTTGTTTTATGTCTTAATACAAGGCAGAATATTTGATACGTCCCTCTTTTTCTATTTGAGTAGTTCCCACAACAATGTTAAAAAATATTAATTTATATACATTTAAAAATTCATATTGACTTTATCAAGTTAAATTTTATGTTGCCAAAATTTAATATTTTTTTCTATTAAATTAATACATACCATTATGAATTTATTTTTGAATGTTATTTATGAAATATTTTGGTGAAAATTCTATAAAAAACGCAGTTTTTATATTACTCTAAAATAAACTCACGTTATGAAACGATACAATTTTATACAATATTTACACGAAAATATTAATTTTTTTTAGAAATTATTAAGAAAACATTTTTAAATGATGTTATCATGCAAATTTGTGTAAAATCATGTAAATATGTGTAGTCTTTTTTAATAGCGAAACACTTTTAGAAAATGTGACTCTTAGAATAAAAATACCATTTGTATAATAAAATTGAGATTGATATAAATTCAAAAAATTTAGTATTAAAAAGTATTGATATTAAAATTTATGTTACGTGTAAAAGTCACAATTTCAATTTTCCAGGTTTAAAATAAATAATTTATAAGACTTTTTCCCTATTCAAATCTTTCAAATTTATTACGGCTCTATTTAAATATAAATCCTTAAATATTTTAATTTTAAAACTAGCATTAGAAAGGATTTTAAATAAAAAATACGTCACTGAATTTATAGTTTTGAAATTAAATTTTCATTAATTCACTCAATTTCCATCTTCCTATTCATAGTTCATTTTTAAATTACTCATATAAACAAATTTAAACGTCAAAGTAGATAAAAATCGCTTCATAATCTTATTTCCTCATCATAATAATTTTGGAGAAGAAAATTTTAATATTGGAGTGCAAGTATTCGTATATTTCAGATGGGAAAAAATTGCTGCCTAACAAAAATGACAGAGTGAATGATGTGTATGATTTATTAACCACTTTGGAATTCGTCTAACCACACCCATCATCTTTTAAAAATAAAAAAATTGCTTTTGTTAGATCTGCAAATAAAATATTCAAGTAAATTAAATTGCAGCATATGACACGAGGAAGAATTGATGGAAAGCTCCCTTCAAAATTCAAGTTTAGCAAAGTAAATAAGATATGATATAAAGAATGTTCAAAAGTTTAAGTACAATTTTATTCTCATGCTCTTATGGGAAGATGAGCACTTTCACAAGGATAAAATACGACAGAAAAAAAATAATAAGAGAATAATAAGGAAAATGTTCAGTTTTCCTTTATATTTTAAACAGTAAATTGATTTATAATTATAATTACATTTAAAAATAAATTGCAAAAATTTACAATTTTCCTGCTTTGCATGTATTTTTATATGCTAAATTGAATCTTTTTTTTTTTTATTTCAAAGAGTAAATTAACTCAAATTAATGTGGACAGCTTAACAAACGCAATAAAAACAGGTTTTTAATATGATTAACGATAAATATGGCCAATTTTAAATATGAATATACGACATTTATAGAAAAATATACATACTGCAAAATACAAAATTTACGCACGCTTAAATGGCCTTTTAAAAATCATTTGGCATTCTGTATAGAAGAAAGGCAAATGTTTTGTTTTTGCAGAGTTCCTGAAAAATAAAAATCTTTGTACCTCCAGTTACAGAATTAAGAATTAAAATTTAAAAAACGGAAATAATTAAGACTGACTTACTTGCTCAGGTAAAAGTTATAAAATATCACATTTAAAATGAATAAACTATAAAATTTAAGTTAGTGAAAAAGATAAAAATTTCAATTTAATAATTAAAAGAATAAAAAACTAGTTATAAATTAATTTAATTTGGAAATAAAAATTGACTTTTGCATTTTTGCAGAGAAATTTGTAACTCTAGGGGGTGGGTTAAAAGAGGTAGAAGGAAAAATAAAGAGTGTCGAACATAAAATATTTTCATCAATAATAAACTGTTATTATGTTCAATTGCAAAACATTTTTCAAATATCAATTAAGTTTGAGTAGATTTTTAAATTAAAATAAGCATTTTTATTACAATTTGTTTCCACTTTATTACATTTTCAGATAGGTCTAGGATGTCCTTAATTTGAAAACCAAATATGACATACACTAAGTAAGGTTTTCGAAAATAAAGAAGAATATCTAGACAGTAATCTTTCATACCTTTTATTGTTTAGTTATGTACTTTTTCTTTTGTGATATCTTTTTTTTTAGCTAAAAATAAATTTTTAACTCTGAAATCTTCGATTCTGATTTTTCTGATTTTTTTTTTTTTCTTTCTGCCTTCATTGTGTGTATGTTCTAATTGATCCATATCATTCCCAAACCGTAAAGGAGCATCTCAGTTCTAGACACAGATATGTGTCCTGATGCGTCTTGAAGTTTCTTGTAGTCGAAACGCTGTTTTCCTAGGCCTTTATTCAGTTCTAGAAAGAGATGTAAGTCCCTCGGTGCTAGATATGGGCTGTACGCCGAGTGACAAAACACTGCTCATAGAAAATAAGTGCAAGAAACTATTTGATTGCGACAATCCTATGCGTCTTGTCGAAAATTCCAGCCCTAAACTTATTCTTACCATCCGAAGAATTTTTCTTTCGCTTCTACCTGTAAGACATGAATGAAGTTGTGCAACTACCACTTTGAGCAAGAATCAATCATGGTGACCATAATTAACAAGCCTGTAGCTCAGCACCAATTAATGTTTTGGACTCAAAGATTGATGACGAGTGCACTCTTTGAGTCCAAATCCAATCACAGCGAAGAAGTTAAACAATAGTGCAGTGTGAAGATTCCCGTTGTCTCGGCTGCTTACTTAGCAGCGCCATCGAAGGTTGAAAAAAAATTGCTGTTGCATATTTTGAAATAAATGTTTGAAAGATTTGAATAGAAATAATTTATTTTGGAAAATATTGCAATCTTTAAGATAAAAACAGAATTAAATTTGTGATGTTATTTATTTTTCAATTCTTTCTATTAGCTCACACTCTCTCTATATATCTTGTTCAAATTTTCAATCGTTCATAAAAAATATTTTATTCATATTTTTATTCCTCTACCCACTTCAAATACATTTTTTTTGAACTTGTAATGGATGACACTGGATATTATTACAGTTTTTTCAAATATTAATTCAGTAATGAAATTTAATACATTAATTTTAATTATTTTTAGATTTAAGTTACATATATTTACCAATAGATGACGCTAGATAAACTTTAAAAAATGAATGAAAATTATTTATAAAGGACTTTCTGCTATATATGAAAAAAAAGTAGGAATTGACTTAATTTTTTTTTTTATATATTATTTGTTTATCAAATTGTTTAACTGTTTTTAAATTACATGGGTATGCTTTATAAACATTTTTTGAATACTGTTATAGTAAATTTATTTAAATAAAAATTATCAAAATCAAATTAATTTATTAATAAAAAAAAAAAAAAAAGTTATTTATAAGAAATAATTTCAAGAAATATTATTCCGAAGCACAAATATTTATTTTATTCTAAAGAACTTTCATGTTCATAAATCAAATTTCTAAATTGAATGCATAAACATTTTAGTGTTTTATTTCAAATAACACACAAAAAAAAATACCTTCTTCCACTCAAAATAAATATTAATAATAATAGAATTTGAAATTGGAAGAACTTGGCGCATCATTAATTTTATTAAATGTTTCTTTTTTTTGAAAAATTATGCATAATGCATTCAATAAGAAGGCATTATATACTAAGATTAAAAAATATTTTTTTTTGCAACTTTATAAAACTCAAATAACATTTTACTTTTTTTATTCTTTTTAAAAGCTGTGTATTCATAACTATATTCAATAATGAGATATTGAATAATATTTTTAAATGTATAGTAGCATTTTTTTTTTTTTTTTTTTTTTTAAGTAAAAACAAAATAAAAAATATTGTTTTCTCAATTATTTGAATTTCTAACAAATTATTTTTAAGGTACGTTCTTTTATTTAAATACAATAAATTTAAAATGCTAAATTATAACATGCAATTATTGTAAATTAACAATCCTCACCTTGATAAAGAAGTAAATGTGTTACTCTTGAAGAATATATTATTCTGTTCTTGTTAACAATGTTTCTCAAACTTTTGAGGACAGGGCGATTTTAAAACCGTAGAACTAATTCTAGGGCTCCCTATTTACAAATTTCTGAGAAATATGTTATAATAATTAAGTCAAATATTACAGAAAAAAATAACGTTTAAAAAACAAAATGAAATGCACATAAGTTTATTTATTCTTGTGTTTATGAGAAACATGCATCTGAAGTGTCCTAGTGATTTCTTCAATGTTTAGTTATAGATTTGAAAGGAAAGCTTTGATTTTTTTCTCTCATATCTTTGGGGCAGTAGTTTCTTTATCATAGCTCTAACACATTGAAGATTTTTATTTATTTTTATTTTTTTTTTTTACTTTTTTTTACTTTAGAAAATCCTAATTCACATAAATATGACGTTGATAATTGTAACAAAATTTTCAAAGCGTTTTGAAATATTGACACGCATTCTTCTTCAGTTAATGTTAAAAGATCATTTCACAACTTTCAGACGGTGGAGTCTCATAGACTGCAATGAAATTTTTTTAACAATGAAAAGTCACATAGATGTTAACTCTTCTACTAGCCATCTATGGGACTACCCTCCTAGTTTTTCGGAACATTCTTTTGGTGCATTATCACTATTTGATACTTCTACGTGAATAAAGAAGAGAAAAAAGCAATCATAACAGTTAGTTGCTTATAATGAAAACGTTCTTTGAACAGGAAACTGACAAGAAAAAAATGAATAATATTTTTTTATCGGGACACATATTTCTCTGGAATATTGCATTGAAATCTTCTAGGACGCATTAATAAGCTCGGACGCACCGTTTGATAACCACTGTTGAATATATTATTCTACTATTACTATTATTTTATTATCACTGCTGAATATATTATTCTACTATTACTATTATTCAATTATCACTGTTTTAGAATATATTATTCTACTATTACTGCTATTCTGTGCTAACCCGTCAAAGTCATTTTACTCTTTATAAAATATTCATTAGAAGTAACGGGTTCATGAACTTATGGTGAGAATTATTACATTGTATAGCATTAAGGAAAAGAGTTGAATACTTATACGAAATTAGTCATATTTTTAATTTGTTTCCTAAAGTTTTCAAAATTATGGAATTCTTCATACAAACAAATATAAACTACCTACAATCTTAAATTTTCATTATTTAAATTTCTTTGAAATTTTAGATGTACTTCTGAGGTACTAAAGTATAACAAAAATTTAGAGTAAAATATAAAAGAAATGTTTTTAAAAAGTCTATTCACAGCATTAAAAAATATTTTCTAGTTTCATGCAAATGTAAATATACTTCTTCATTTATTTCACGGGAATGTTTAATAATTTCAGAAATATTAAAGGCAAACAATTTTGTCCCACGAAATTAATAGATTAATTCCTTTTACATTATAAAAAGTGTCGACCTAATTGATATTTAAAATGATTTACTTCAAAATAATAAAACCTTGATTTGGGAATGTTTTTATTAAATTCTTTGAAAAGCACTATAAAAAATTTTATACATAAAATAATATTTGATAAAGAAACAAAACAAGTTTTACAATTTTTAAAACTATCAAATTTTCTTCGTCTAAATTCACAAAGAAGCAATTGTCTATAATAACATTTTTAATTCTCAACCATTTCAATTGTTACCAATTGAATTAACATAAATAGAATGAAATGTAAATTTTCCAAATTTTTCCACACAAATTGCTTAATCGGTTAATGAAAAAAATATATATCTAATTAATTCAAATTACTTAAATAACAAATCTAATCTACAATTACGCATTTAATAAGAGATCGAGCAGTCCAGAGAAATAAAACGTATTAAAAGCATTTTCTTTTGCAAAAAAAAAAGAGCACCTCACCCAATTAGCAAAAAGGGATCGCCAAATCTGTCACGATACATTATTTAACAACACAAAACTTGCAAATCCCTGTTCCGACGGAACTCTTTCTCAAATTATCCCATTACAAGCCGAAATCTTCCCTGAAAGGTTTCGTCGACAACAACTCTCCAGAATACCGCATCTTAGAAACGCTCTCTTTCCGGCTTTTAAGACTCTCGCTTCCAAAGGGGAAACTAATTAAATTGTATACGGAATTGTATCTTGAAGAATTGGAAGGACGATTAATTTTAGGGAATTTCTTTTATGCCGAAAATGTGTTGGAGAGTAAATTTTTGACAATTTCCATGCTTTCTAAAAAAAAAAAAAGGCAGTTCCTTTATTAAACCTCGTACTAATTTTTAAAAGTGTTTTTTTTTTATTTTTCTTTCGCCAGCTTAATCCGTTATTTTCGTTTCTACTATCCCAGCAAGATATAGTAGCAAACAAAAAAAGAGTAATATTCGTGCAGTAAATGCTTAATTCGAAATTTTATAAATAAGTTTGGTTTATGGCTCTACGGCCATTTTATGCACACTTTTGGCTAATTAGTGGAGACCTACAGTTTAGCGTAGATTCAATAACACACACTACAAACATCCATGCCTTACCCAGTACACGAACCCTCTGGTACCAAAGACTTGAGAGCTAGCCCATTGGCCACTAGGTCACTTTCTAAATAGGATATTTCTTTATTAAATATAGAAGGAGCTTCGTGTTTCGCTGATGTATGCCACTGAAAGGCCACCAATGATATTGCGGACAAAGGCAAGAATATTGCCTTCCAGGAAGATTTAGAGGATACTACCTGCATTTGTGTGCCGTAATGAAGAAAATCCGTAACATTTCATCAGATAATCAAGCCATTAAAATAAAAATGCTTTGCAAACATAGTCAATACCATTCATTAAGTATGGCTTGATGGCCAATTGGCTAGCCGTCTGGCCTTTAGTGCTTCATGTTCGAATCAGACGGTGGCAGGGTGTTTGTTAAAGGTTCGGAATCCATGTTTGTAGATCCAAGTTTGCCAATATTTTTAAAACTTTCAGATATTTTTCATACGCAGAAATTTTCGACTGACGAAGTAAATGCCTATAATAACATTTTTAAATCTCAACCATTTCGAATTTTACCAACTGAATTAAAAATATAATTTTTTTCTAACTTTTTCCACACAAATATCTTAATCGATTAGTGAAAAATATATATAACTAATTCAAATTACTTAAATAACAAATCTAATTCGAATTAAGCATTTATTACAAGATGGAACAGTCTAGAGAAATAAAACGGATTAAAAGCATTTTCTTCCTGCAAAATCAAAGAGCACCTTTCCCAATTAGTAAAAGCGCCAAATCTGTCGCAATAAATTATTTAACAACACAAAACTTACTAAATCCCTGTTCAGACGGAACTCTTTTCCAAATTATCCCAATTACAAGCCGAAATCTTCCCTGAAAGGTTTTCGTCACCAACAACTTCCAGAATACCGCATCTCAGAAACGCTCTTTTCCGGCTTTTGAGACGCTCGCTCAAAAGGAAATTAATTAAAGTATCTTTAAGAATTGGGAGGATAATTAATTTTGGGAAATTTCTTATTTTCATTGCCTCCAAAACATGTCCTGGAGGAGAGTAAATGTTGACAATTTTTCCGTTTTCTAAAAGGAAATTCATTTATTAAACCGCGTACTAATTTTTCAAAGTGTTTTTTATTATTTTGCTTTTCGCTAGCCAATCCCATCATTTTCGTTTTCCCAACCCTATTTCACTATCCCAACAAGATATAGTAACAAGATTAAAAGACTAGGTTTTGTGCAGTAAATGCTGGACAAAGAAATTTTCTAAATATGATGATTTTTTATTAAACATAGATTTACATCATAAATAGACATTTTTTATTGAACATTTTCATTGGTATATGCCCATTGAAAGCCCCGCAATGAGTGACGACGAGTGCCTTCCGGGAAGACTTTTAAGAAATACCTGCATTTGTGTGTCGCAATGGTAAAAAAATCCTTTAGAGCATTTACCAGATAGACAAACTATTAAAGTAAGAACGATTTACACTCTCAGTCAATATCGTTCATTTAATCTTCTCATTTCAAAATGCAGACCCAGACTCCGCCCATGGATTCGGAACCTCAGCCCTCTTGCACTAATTAAAAATTTAACCCATCCGGAATTGTATCTTTAAGAAGTTTTGAGAATGATCCTCCTCCAATTCTTAAAGATACAATTCAGTCAAGGAAGGATGATCCTCCTCCAATTCTTAGAGATACAATTCCGGATACAAGTGGAGGATGATCCTCCCAAATTCTTAACGATACAATTCCCAGAATACAAGTGGAGGATGATCCTCCTCAATTCTTAAAGATACAATTCGGATACAAGTGCTGGATGATCCTCCTCCAATTCTTAAAAGATACAATTCGGATACAAGTGGAGGATGATCCTCCTCAATTCTTAAGGATACAATTCCGGATACAAGTGGAGGATGATCCTCCTCAATTCTTAAAGATACAATTCTGATACAAGTGGTGGAGGATGATCCTCCTCCAATTCTTAAAGATACAATTCCTGATACAAGTGGAGGATGATCCTCCCTCCAATTCTAAAAGATACAATTCCGGATACAGAGTGGAGGATGATCCTCCTCAATTCTTAAAGATACAATTCGGATACCAGTGGAGGATGATCCTCCTCCAATTCTTAAAGATACAATTCCTGATACAAGTGGAGGATGATCCTCCTCAATTCTTAATGCAATTCCGGATACAAGTGGAGGATGATCCTTCTCAATTCTTAAAGATACAATTCCGGATACAAGTGGAGGATGATCCTCCTCTAATTCTTAAAGATACAATTCCGGATACAAGTGGAGGATGATCCTCCTCCAATTCTTAAAGATACAATTCCGGATACAAGTGGAGGATGATCCTCCTCTAATTCTTAAAGATACAATTACGGATACAAGTGGAGGATGATCCTCCTCCAATTCTTAAAGATACAATTCCGGATACAGAAGTGGAGGATGATCCTCCTCCAATTCTTATAGATACAATTCCGGATACACGTGGAGGGTGATCATTCACCAATTTTTAAAGATACAATTTTGGATACAGATGGAGCATGATCATCCTCCATTTCTTACACAATTCCGGACCCAATTGGAGGATGATCCTCCTCCAATTCTTAAAGATACAATTCCGGATACAAGTGGAGGATCATCCTCCTCCAATTCTTAAGAATACAATTCCAGGCATAATACGTAAC
>BPLR01003320.1:0-15349 GCA_021605095.1 Caerostris extrusa
ATTTTAGGATCCATAGAACGTTAAGATTTCGGACATTATAGAACTGAATATTTATTTTTGAGAAAAGAAGATATTGGTAAAGGAAAAGTGCACAATTGATTGCTGTACAGAATCGAATCTTGAGTAGCGATGGCGAAGAGGAAGCTTTTAGAATTTTTTAACGAAGGGCATAGTATAATAATTATTAAATTAGTGGTAAAAATTTATTGTTTTAGTACATAATCAAAAATTTTTTATGATGTGTGCGTGGAAAATTGGTTCGAAATTCCTTTTTCCAATAAAAACAATTTTCAGTACAAATATATACTACTTTTTAACGTAATCAATTTTATTGTGTTTATTTAAAAAGTAAATCTTTTTTAAATAAACATGAATTTATTTTATACTTTTGATACGTAAATAACGACATTTTTTTAATTCGTAACGATGTTCCTAGTTTCTTCATAGAATTAAGTTATATTTTAATGCTTAGATAGAGTTAGTTAAATCACGTGTACTGCAAATTTTGGCTTTTTGTTGTCACTACTTTGATTCAAAATAGAATTGATTTGAATCCATTTTGTTCAAAGGTATTATTATTTATGATAGTGTTTTCCATGTCAGTTTTAATAGCTCTGTATTTTATAAATCACATTCGAAATAACTTTTTTATTCATTAAATTGCTTTTGTGTAAATAAATATCATTAGACAATCTGATAAAAATTTGAACACGATGCATATTCGAACACTATTTCACCATTCAAGACAGATGTGAAAAAAGCTACAGAAATCGAAATATCACAAAAATGATAAAGTTTTCATTCTTGTATTACATTACAAGGAGCATTTAAAATTAAACAACGAAACATAAGCCATGAAAGATTATTCGCATATAGTTGCTTCTTCGGGTCCCGGGTACACAAACAGATCTGATCCGCGATATCTCCGGACAGCCCGCCACCAGAATGAGAATGCGGTGTGACGCTGGCAAGATTTGGAAGACGAGTGGCAAAGTCAGTTTTCATGTCGCCTAAACTAACCCAACAAGTTTTTGCTGAATCTGCAGTGATCCGATGCATATCCGATTGTGATGATCCGTAATACTTAGTGCACGGATCATTCACATTGCAATTTCAGCAATTGACGCACAGGCAGATGAGTGAATCGGCCGTGTATTTCCGTGAAGAAAGTATTGCAAGGAACATTGAAGAAATAACAGAATAGGTAAATGAATAAATAAATGTCTTTATTTAAAAATATTATTTCATCTTCATTACAACTAATACAATTGTGTCAAAATACAATCTTTTCTGCACCCTACTGAAAAAAAAATTAATAATAGTCATCGTATTTGCAGATATGACGATACATATTTTCTTAAAAACATTCTACCGTAATGCATTAAAAATCATTAATTGAATGAAAGTTACTTTTAAATACTTGAATAAAAAATATTTTCAGAAAATGTTATATTTATAAAATGAAGTTCAAAACTTAAAAACTGCATTTGCATACATATTGGAAAATCCTTTAAAAGTTTTACATTAATTATGTTTAGTTATTAAAAAGATATTAATAAAAACTGCTAAATAATATTCCAATATAATTCAGCAAACATTCCTCAAAACCCAATTTAATTTACACAGAACAGGCTACGCACCATTTATTCATAATCATTCAAAAAAATTTTACAGAACCTAAAACACTTTCTCTACTACACATTTTTGCTGTCTAAATTAAAATTTAAACTTAATACATAAAAGATAAAAAATGAACATTTATAAATAAAACGATAATTTTTGCACAAATGTTGAAGACAATACGTAATATGAAATGCATACGATTAATTCATTATTCCGTATTTGTCAAGACAGTAAAATCTTCTCTAGAAATTTCGTTTTGTTTTTAAAAACGTGAGGGTCTATTTTGAGAAAAAAGAACTGCTGTATGAATTTTCTTGTGATGCATAAAACCGGCTTTTTGAGAAAACCTTTCGGCATACATCACACACGAAGGACTTTTTCTTCAGAATGAGTAAACAAATGAGCAGTTAAAATACATTTTTGTGAAAACTCTTCTGGCATACTTCGCAAACATATGGCTTCTCTTCTGTGTGGACGAGGTAATGGGTGTGCAAATTACGCTTCGTGGAAAACGCCTTGTTGCACAACTCGCAGGAATGAGGCTTCTCTTGCGTGTGAGTCCTCAAATGCCGCCTCAGACTTGAACTTTGTCCAAATGCTTTTTCTTTTGCCCTGTACCACAGGTTTCAGGTTCGAATATTCTGGCGGTGCCATGCATGTTTGTTGCATCCATGGCGGTGCCATGGTTGTGCCAGTTGTTCGAATCCACTTTAAACCGTAGGTTCTGGTCCCATTCCCGGCCCGTTGTGGTGGTAATGTGTGACTCGCGACCATAGCATTTTTTTAAGCTACATATGCCCCCGAGTAGTATTAAATGAGTAACATCGGTGCGGCGCTTGCCTCAAGACAACTGTTTAAGTATTTGACAGCTGCATTAGTAAAAAAAGTTTAAAAACAAAAAGTTCTTCTGTTGAGATCCAGCAAGACCAGAAGAGTATACATGCATCAGATAATACTGCATTGGAAAAAGAGATGTGAATTTTAGACGTATAAAAAAAATATGCACTAAGTTCTCAAGCAAATTGCTATCTAATAGTAAAATCCCTTGAATTCATTACTTTTCTTCTAAAGTCAAATGGATAGCGAATAAAAACGAAACCATTTTTTCATATTTAAAAAAGAAATTCTCACGAAGCATATTTTCGTGGAGATTCATACCAAATGAAATGAAAATCTCCTCAAAAGGAGTTGAAGTTTTCAGAACATGCAGAGGCTCAAAAAGAATGACAGAGACAAATGATGAAAGGTGACGAACAGTGAGAAACTGAACACAGGAGGTAAAAAATTAATTTCATCATTCAAAGGACAATTTTCATCTTTTTTATTGTAAGTCACCGTAAGGGTATCATCTTTGAGGCATAAGATAAAAAATAATTTATTTTCATGCTTTTCATTTTAACTTTTACCTTTCAGGGATTAAGGTCACAATTAAGAAAATCGATTCCTACTACACCCCACCACATTAATCGTTTAGTGTTGAGATGTCCTTTACACTTTGGGAATGATGTGGGTGAATTTCTGTGAACAAACAATGAAATTAAATAAAAAGAGCAGAAGAGAAGGAATGAAAATCGCAAACAATTATCTGAATTATGCAAAAATGAAAGAAACCAAAGGCGCCACTTTGTATAAGAAAAAAATACAAATAATATTTCACATTAATTACTTTTGATGTTTCTGTGAGTGAACCACTACATTATTTAATAAAAAAAATAAAATAAGTAAATATAAGACAGAACCCAAGTCAGTATTAAAGTACGTAAGTTTGACGGAAAATATACATAAATAAAATATGTAATGTTTAACACAATATTTAAAATATGTGTATTGCATTGCAATAAAATACATGCACCTTGTATAAAGCTAAAGCCACAAAAGGCGGTTAGAGCAAATATCCTTGAAATTAAAATGTATAGACCGCATGATTAGAAAAATGTATAGTAGCTTGCTGAAGTGTGATAATGAATGTCTTAATTTTATGTTTAATAGAAGGACAAGTACGTCGAAAACTGTAGAACTGAAAATTTATTTCCGAGAAAGAAAGAGGATGAAACCTGATCTCCTATTAATGAATCGTAAATGAATAAGAATGAGAAATGTGTGAATATATGTTTTCACCTTTTATAGTATCATGATTATTTTTCATACGCCAAATTAAAAAGTTTTTTTTTTAATTTTAGCGTATGAAAATTATTCCTAATTAACTCATCTAATCAGCATTTAACATACATGAGCATTCTTTCATTCTTGAGTATGAAACCTTCGTATTTTTTATCGGGATATTGGGAGACACACATATTGCGATTAAAGCATCGCTTTTGTCCAGGAAAGATCTTCAACCGTTTCCTACTGCACAACAACCCGACAGACATTTCACTCTCTGAACTCGTTTTTTAGAATTGGAAGAAGAAAATAGGATCTCGTCATAGAGCTCAAAAGATTTGCAGGTAAACGAGCAACTTCGGACTTTCACCACCCCGGTTTAGGTTATCTATTTTGGGTACGATCTCACCTGAACACATAAGGCTGTGGCTCACCCAGCAAAAAAAAAAATTTCTTTATTTGTTGATAAACCCCCCGCCAATGTCGTAACTGCCACTCGTATTCTCATCTTACTTCAAATTGTAAAATTAAGAACGAGCTTGTGAATTCTGCAGCTCCAATCATCATGTTGACTCGTGTGCTGAACAAATTCCTAAATGTATAAATTGCTGTGAAACACGTAAGGCCATTGACATTAATTGTCCTAGTCGTTTTTTTTTTTTTTGTTCTAATGCAGCAGGCAAATACTTAGGCAGCTTGGTCTTGGATGCCTTAAGGCAAGCGCTGCGCAGATGTTACTCACTTTGCATTACCCAGGGGCGCGTGTAACTTGAAGATAAGCCACGGACGCGGAGTAACAATGCCCCCGCAACGCTCTACAATCATAATAGACCGTGACCTACGATTTAAAGTGTATTCCGAACCACTACAAACATCCATGGCACCGCCGGGAGACCGAAACCTGTGGTATCGAGCGCCAGAGCGCTAGCCACTCGGCCATTCAGGCCCATTGTCCTAGTCGTAAAACCAAAGAAAAATTTTTTTTAAGGTTTAAACCTCTCAACCGGGTTTCTTTTCGTAGAGATTTTATGGCTTTCCTCCGTTCATGAGTAGATTAAACTATTAAAGGAAACGTTTCTTAATTCCGAAGATCAATTTCACTTGCCTGGTAAATTAATTTGCAGAACCGATCGTTCAGAATATACACGCAGAGGAGGAATTAAATAACTTTTAATTGCTGTTGATTCCAGTATTCCTAGCAGAGTCTTTAATTTTGTTAATCTTCCTTTTTCTGATAATGAAATACAAGCGGTTACAATTCATATTTCACATAAAACTTTTACTATCGTTATCATTTATTCTCCCAGGGGTATTTTCACTATTGAAGGGCTGGATGCAATTTGTCAACAATTTCTTTTCAACTTGTATTATTCTCGGAGATTTTAATTCTCAACATCCCATTCTTGGATCCACCTCTTCTACTGCTAGTTCCGAAATCCTTATCAACTGGATTCTCCAGAATAATTTAAATAATATTTATACCAACACTCTCACTCATATTACTCTATCGCTTATTAATCTCTCCACTACCAGTGCACTTATTTATACTGATTTATCTCTTATTGTAGATTATTACGCAGATCCTTGACCGCGTATCGGCCACTAGCTCCTTCATTGTAAAATATTGAAACATAGCGGTGGTCTCATGCCCTTTGAGTTAATAAGCAAAATAGATAATTAAATGCCCTTTTTTTTAAAAAGAATTATTTATTTAATAAAATCAAAAAATGAAAAATAACAGAAATTTTAAAAATGTAGATGTTGATGAAATCAGTCGCACGTAATAAAACAGAATGAGCAAAGGTCAAATTAGGAGAAAAAAATAGCTTAGGAGAAAAGCGAACTTTTTCATCTAAGCAGTTGTAAGGAATTAATTTAAAATATTTAGAACTGTGCGAGGTCTTTGGCTATGTTTGCGGGGAAATATTAATTTATCCTGTTTTATTCACTCCGACCCTTTTGACAGAGGTCATCTTCTGATATAGTTGTAACTTTAAAAATGTTCAGATTGATAATTTTATGGTCTAAAGTTCTTTTTTTCTTTACAATCAACAAATTCTCGATCGCACTTTTTCATCATATTCTATACTTTCTTGTCACATGATGTCCTTAATAATAACAAATTTTATGAAATCTCTCACCATCAAATTCTCCCTTGGTGTAATAACAAATGCAATAATCTTTTTAAGACAGAAACGCTGACTGTTACACCAAGCACAATTTCAAGTTTCTCGCGACCACTGGGGTTTTTACAAGAAAATTTCTGCCAAACTTTGTCACTACATTTCTGATCTTATGATCATCTCTGAGAAACAATTTTGAGATTCGGTGTGTTCCTCTACCGGGTGTAACGGCAAAATTTATAAAATTATTAAAGCAATTCATACTAGAGACTATAACCCGATTAGCAATAAGATTTTTATACAAATAATTGAGTTATTACAGATCCGACTCAACAAGCTAATATGTGAGCTACTCATTTTAATAAATCCATTGACTATCAGTTTATTCCATTCGAATCTTTCTGATGATTTCAACCAGCAATACAATAGACCTGTTACTCCTCCCAATACTTCACCCGGCAGTGACAAGTTTATGAATTCATTAACTACACTAACACTTCATTTCGCCTTCAAATGTGAACGAAACAAAACAATAACTCAAGTAAAGGACTTTTTAGATTAGTGTTAGCCTTGAATTTAAATTTAATACCTGTTCATGTTGATTTTTCATAAAGTTTTCAACTTGTAAAACTCAAATATAGCAAAATATAAGGAACATAGAGTTTTCTTATTTAAAATATATTTCATGCGTTAAATTAATTAAGAAAATAATTCTGTCATTTTCAATGCACATTTTTTAATGTAATGTGTACATTCATAATATATAATTCAAAAATGCAATATTATTTAAGTTTCGTTTTTAATGTTTAAGCAGAATTAGGTTTAATCGCGTGTTAACTTTTATATATACGTATTGCAAATAGTGGAACATTGTTATTTGATCCGAAAACTTTTGATTCAAAATTGAATTCATTAGAATCCATTTTGTTAAAAAGCATTACTCACAATTTTGTGATAATGTTTTCCCATGTCTGTTAAATAGTTCTGTAAATCATATCCGAAAATACTTTATTCACTTTTATTCCTTCACATTGCTTTGTGTAAATAAATATCCTTAGATAATCAACATAAAATTTTCAACGCGATGCATATTCGAACAATATTTTACCATTTAAGACAGAAGCGAAAAAGCTCTAGAAATCGAAATATCACAAATGTTGTAAAGTTTTCGTTCTTGTATTACATTTCAAGGAGCATTTACAATTAATTAACGAAACAGAAGCTATGAATCTAATTATTCGCATATTTAATGTTACTTCTTCGGGTCCCGTACACAAACAGATCTGATCCGTGACATCTCCGATAGCCCGTGCAACATTCATGTAACGCGGAAACAAAACTCCAACTCGTTTTTGCTCAGTCTTGCAGTGATAGTGTGCACGGATCATTCACGCTGCAATTTGAGCAATTTGCACAGACAGATAATTGAATCGGTTGCAATTTCCAGTGAAGAAAGTAATACAAAAACATTGAAGAAATAACAGAATAGAAAAATGAATTAATGTCTTTATCTAAAATATTATTTCAAAGTAATTACAAGTAATACAATTGTCTTGAAATACAATCTTTCCGCACCCTATTATAAAACATTCTTTGAAAAGAGTCGTCAGGAGTAAGATTATTTTGTTACAACAATTTTAGAAAATTAATAATAGTCAACTATATTTAGGAGATATGCGATATATTTTACCTTAAACATTTAGTAATACATAAAGGTCATTTTGAAAATAAAATTTACTTTAAAATCGGGAATAGTAAATATCACAATGTTA
Organism: Caerostris extrusa; assembly: GCA_021605095.1. NCBI lineage: Eukaryota > Metazoa > Arthropoda > Arachnida > Araneae > Araneidae > Caerostris > Caerostris extrusa. The sequence continues at coordinate 7,622 of BPLR01003320.1, forward strand.
TATTCATAAAAGTTAAGCTAAAAATGTTTTAAATGCTTTATATACACATTAAAAATAATTTAAAACTCGTATTGTTCGAATAACCAATAATTTATGTATATCAATAAACATAGCTAAAATTATTTTTCAATATAATTCAGCAAACATTGCCCAAACCCAATTTAATTTACACAGAAGAAGCTGCATACAGTTTATTCTTAAAAACTTTGCAGTACATTAAATACTTTCTCTAACTACATATAAAGTAGTCTAAGGTGGAATTTAAACTTGATAAATACAAGATAAAAATGAACACTTGTGATTAAAAGGATGATGTTTCGCAGTAAACTATTAAAGACAATACACAATACGAAATGCAAACGAATATTCCTTTTTCCGCATTTGTCAAGAAAGTACAATAGTCTGAAATCACGTAAAAAAAAAAAGACTATTCTGAGAAAGAGAACTGCAGAATATTCGTCCTATAAATTTAAAGGAATTTCTTTCCTTAAAGAAGCAAAAATAGTAAAGAACTTGTGTTTATGCAACTTCCTCGATTCAAATGTTTTATCTTAACATGCATCCAATAGTAATAAGTAAAAGCCATTCATTGAATAAAATCCGATTTTGAATAAAACGTTAATAAATATAACAATCTTAAGTATAAAGTTTAAAATCAAATAGTGCCTTTACATACATATTTAAAAACATTTAAATAGTGTACTTTAAATGTCGATCTTATAAAATAATCAATGCAGAAGAGCGCTGCAATTACATTAATTTACTCAAAAAAAAATCGAAAAACTCTTTTTCTTTTAGAGACAAGAGTTTACACGGGCTTTGTTTCAAGGCAGTAAAACAAGAAAAACTTTTCCCAATTACATTATCAAGAATATATAAAGAAAAACAATTTGTAATACATAAAATGCAATGCACAACATTACAATAAAAAGTAAATTATACGTTTTAAAAATCAGAAAGTTCTACAATAAAAAATTTTAAAAAACAATACGTAATACGAAAAAGGTATACGAATGTGGAATCTTTTCCGTATTTGTCGTGAACACTCAGTTGTCAGAAAATTCTGTTGTTCCCGAGAGATCGAGTCTATTTTAAGAAACATATTTGCAAAAAAAAAAAAAAAAAAAAAATTGACATTTACTTCTTATGAGTTTTCATATGACATGATAAATATCTGTTTTGAAGAAATCGTTTATGACATACATCACACCCAAAAACTCTTCTTTCGAATGAGTAAGCAAGTGACGCTTTAAATCTCCGTTCCTGGAAAACACCTCTGACAGGTTTCGCAGACGTGTGGCTTTTCTTTGGTGTGTACGCATATGAACAGTTAAATTACCTTTAGTGAAAACACCTTTCTGGCATAGTTCACAAACGTATGGCTGCTCTTCGGTGTGGACGCGGTAATGGGCTTGCAAATTTGGCTTCTGAGAAAACGCCTTGTTGCACAACTCACAGAAATGAGGCTTTTCTTGCGTGTGAATTCTCAAATGTCTCCTCAGAGATGAACTTTGTCCGAATGCTTTTCACACACACTGCATTTGTGTGTCTTATCTTTAGTGTGAGTGACCATATGCATTCGTAGCTCATTCTTTCGAACGAAATGTTTCTGGCATATTTCACACACGTGGGCCTTAATTCCTTTCGTGAATCAGAAGATGTTCTTTTAAATTGCTTTTTTGAGAAATCTTTTGTCGCACATTTCACACACGTGAGGCTTCGTTCCCGAATGGCAAAATCGAATGCTGTTTCAATTTATTTTTTTTCAGAAAATCTCTTACCGCAAACATCACACAAAAAAATCGTTTTTTTCCACAGTTAGTGCCCCATGCTGAGCCATTACTTACTGCTTTTAGGGTAGTATTTGAAAAAAATGTTTATCTACTGACAGTGAGAAAGAGCTGCAATTTTAATATAGGTTCGAAGAATTTCCATTAAATACCGTCATGTCAGTATCCTGATGAATAGAAAACATTTTCTTCATTTCATTTCATTACTGCAATTGCCACATCTCCAACAAATAAAAAAACATTAACGTTTTTATATTTGAAAACGTGAACCATCCAGTTATAAATTTATTGATATACACAGATATGCCTTTCGTAAATATTCCAAAAAGACAGCGTCTTCTCTAACACTCGAGTATTACTGACCTCCTATTAGGTGTGAAAGGTAGACGATAGAATAGAAGGACACATTAAAGATTGCGAAAAGGAAATTGTCATTTTATCTATGAAAGTGGTTTAATTAGGAACAATCTTCAATGACCCACATTACAATATGAATTAATTGTGTTACAGTAATTGAACATTCAACCAGTAAGCCAAAATAGCCTCTTGATAGCGCCTGAATTAAGCATTATATATCTTTAAAAATAGAATCGTTTTCATGAAGATCGAGGTTTGATTTGTAGCTCTACTGTCATATTGTACACACTTGGGGCTCATTATATCGGGACCTACAGTTTAACGTGGATTTCGAACCCCTCACAAACATCCATTCCATCGCCAGGTTTCGAAGCCTGTGGTACCAAAGACCAGAGGGCCAGCCAATTGGCCATCAGGCCGCTAGGAGATCGAGGGGGAATCAGAAGAGATGACATGCCTCCACATAACTGTTATAATGAGAAAAAGACGTTATTTTTATATGGACATAAAAATATGCACTAAACACGCCCGTGCAAGCCTTTTTTCTCTGTTGATAAAGATCCTTCAAATCATTCCCTTATCACAAACATCAAAGAAATAACGGATAAAAATAAATCCATTTTACTTTTATATTTAGAAAAAGAAATTTTTACCAAGCAAGGATTGAGGTTCAGAAGAGAGAGAGCACGTGCATCCAGACATCGAGGAAGTGACGCGTTTTTGACACATGAATAAAAATGTACATTATATATACTCATGCAAATAATAATAGAAATAAATTCTTAATAAAAAAATCCAACAAGCTATTTCCTTATTAAATATATCACTAAGATAACGAATAAAATGAACATTAGAAAAAAATATCTAATCGTGGTTTTTGGGATTAATACCAAACAGAATCTTAATCTCCCAAAAGGATCTCAAGTCTTCTGGACACAAAGGGTGGCAGAGATGAACCAGAAGTTGTGATGAAAGAGCAATTCTCAATGCACATCTTAGTGTGATGAGCAAATAACTGAGCGGAAGAGCAAAAACTGAAAGACCATTGTCATCTTTGTATTACAAATAACCAAGGTAAAATTACTTTTAAAAACTAAGATGTTAATTCGTCATATTTAAGAACAACTGTTCGTACAGCATATCACTACGAGAGTTCTATGATCCAGAGCCCCCTTAGCAGTTTGGGAAGGATGTCAGTGAACGCGTGTAAACAAACAATGAAAGTAGAAAAAAAGAGGATTCAAAATGAGGCGAAAAAGATGATTTAGTTTATCTCTACGGTCATCTTGTGTACACGAGGACTAAACAGAGCGGGACCTACAGTTTAAAGTTCATTCCGAACCACTCACGAACATCATTTCCACCACCAGGATTCGAGAAGCCTGTGATACCAAACGCAAGCCTCATGGCCACCAGGCCGCATGAAAACGATGAGAAGGGAACTGAAAGGCAATCTCAACAATTATCTAAATGAAGCAAGAACGGGGTAAAAGAAAAGACAAGGTTTGAATTATTATTATGAGAGAAAAGGGCAATTTTTCACAGCATTTACTTTACTTTTGAAGTTTCAGTGGCAATCCATCAAGACACTGTCTTACAAAAAAATATTAGTAATTATAAAACAGAGCACAAGTAAGCATTTAAAAAAATCTTAATAGGAATTAAATTGATATACATGAAGTAAGTGTGGTTAATAAATAGAAATAAAATAATATACAGAATTAAAAATATTTACAGTAAGCATTTAAGGAACATACGTTTCAATGCTCTGCAATACAATACACAATCCATTTTAAAATGTAAAAATCAGAAAGCGAGTTAGAGTACTCATCACCATTTAAAGTAAAATGCGCAGACTGAATGATAAGAAAGATGAATAGTAGCTCGCAAACGAAGTGTGAGATTGAGTCATTAGAAAGTCATTTCAATTGAATGGATCATGATTTTATTTTTGAGTAGGAAATGGATGAGACGATAAAAGATGCGGGATTGCAGATGCCATCTTAAAGTTCGGCTCTCCAATATCGCAGAATTTCACTCTGGGGCGACAGCCTAGATTTATTCTGAATGTCGTGTTCGCATTGCAAGCACATAAGCACTGGAAGTGTACTTCAGAAGAGCTAATTTCGCTACAGAACTACAATGAAGAAGCGTTTTCTGACCTGACCTGTTTTATCATTATAATCAATTTTGTAAGCAGAAATCTTTAACACGCAAATACATTAGTTGTAATTTTCTATAAAAGTAAACATTGAAGAAATACAATAGAAAATGAATAAATTTCTTTATTTAAAATATTTTTTTTTTACATTTCATCACACATAATGTGAGTTGCAAAAGGGTACAATCTTTTCTACGGAAAATTACAAAATAATCTCGGAAAAGAGTCGTCCGATAATTTGAAGGATTTTCTTACAGAAATTTAAAGTAATTAAATTATGCTAAGAAAATATTACACTTATGAAATATTTTTACCTTTAAAAAAGATTCTATTTTAATACATAAAAGCAATGGAGTGAATAAAATCTAATTTTTGAAAATCAGGAACGGTAGATCCAAGAAAGTTATATTTATAAAAGTGAAGTGTAAAATTTTAAAATGCACTTGTATACATAAAATATTTAAAACCCATACATGAATCATCAGTTATTAGAAGAGTATGTCAATAAAAACCATTGTTTAAAACATGTTCCGATTTACACAGAAGAGTGATGCACACCGTTTAAGCTTAATCCTTCAGAAACCTAAAACAACCGTCTCTACTGCACATTCAATAGTCTAAAAGGGAATGAAATTTAACACATAAAAGGTAAACATTAACATTAAAATGAGGAATAAAATTCACAATAAAAATTTTAAAAACAATACACGAGATCAAATGCATGCGAATAAGGAATCTTTCCGCTTTTGTCGTCGAAGTAGAGTTAGGGTAGTAGAGCCGCAGGGTTTATTTGAGAAGAAGGTTGATAAAATACTTTTACTCATTTATTTTGTGTGAATTTTCTTATGATTTGACAAAGAGCTTTTCAGAGAAAATCTTTTATGGCATACATCACACACAAAAGGGCTTTTCTTTGAATGAGTAGGCAGATGAGCATTTAAGTTACTTTTATCTGAAAACGCCTTCTGACATGTTTTCGCATGCGTATGGCTTTACTTTGGTGTGTGTACGCATGTGAGCAGTTAAATTCCCTTTATGTGGAAAAACCCCTTCTGGCATACTTCACACACACGTAAGGCTTCTCTTCGGTGTGGACGCGGTAATGGCTTTGCAAGTGTGGCTTCTGAGAAAACGCCCTATTGCACAACTGGCAGGAATGAGGCTTCTCTTGCGTATGAGTTCTCAAATGTCGCCTCATATTTGAACTTCGGCCAAACGCCTTTTCACAAACTACATTTGTGTGTCTTCCCTTTGGTATGAACAACCATATGATATAGAAGGTCATTCTTTCCAGAGAACTCCTTGTTGCATATTTCACAGACGTGAGCTTTTTTTTTCCTTTGTGAATTTTTAAATGCTGTTTTAAATTGCCTTTTGAAGAAATCTTTTATTGCATATGTCGCACTCATGAGGCTTCGCTCGAGTGGCACAGCAAATGGCGGTTCAATTTACATTTCTGGACAAATCGTTTTCCGCAAATATCACAAGGGAAACCCTTTTCTTTTCAGAGTTGGTCCACCAAAAATGTAGCCATGACTTAAAAGGCGCTTGCCAGGTAATTCGATTCAGGAAGAAGAAAAAAAAAAAAAAATGTCGTGCACCACAACAAGAGAAGCGAATTTTACATTCTTATTCGCTGTAGACTCTCGGAGTGCATTCGGCGCGCGCAGCGACCACAAACCTCCGTCCTGGAAAAAAAAATAGGGTTCTTGAAGATTGGTCTAAGCCCGTTGCCAGCGTGAAAAAATTAAAATGTATAGAAAAAGTGGATAATAAATTGAATAAAAATTACAAATAAATAAACTAGTTAAAAATATTAAGAGATAAAAAAAAAAAAAAAAATACATAGGGAAAGGAATTAAAATTACAAAAAAGGAAAGCATACAAAATGAAAGCATACTGTAGTAAAAGAAAAGTTAATAAAAAAACTGAGCTCCGTTGTAGTGAAAAACCAGACAACCATTGCAGAAGGGCTAAATAACTAGATCTAAAAATAGCCCTCGTTTGCTGTATCCAGTAAGTGTCTTTTTTATTTTATTGTTACTTAATTTTTATTTTTGAATCTTTAAGATGATTCTTGATTAATTATAAATTTAACCGCTGGTCATTTTTATTTCTAGAAATCTTAACTTAGCTTCAGTAATTTTAAAGCTGGCATGTGCAATGGACCCCTAATTATTTCTTCACTCTTAATTATTTTATTTTTAAAAATCTTTATTTTTTAATTTTTACATAAATTCTATCTTTTACTTATTATTATTATCTTTATTTTCCAGAGTTATTACTCTAGTAATTATTTCATGTTAACTTTTATTGATGACTTATATTTTAATTCCTTTAATTTTAACTTATGATATGGAGTTTTTAGTGACAGTCTTTTGCAGAGGCACACCTTGAAGAAATGTCCGTTGCCGTTGCCCCGAGTAGGGGCGAAGTGCGGGAGGATTCAAGGAATGCAGACAAATGTAAATCCAAAACCAGAGCAGGAAAAAGATGACCTTGAACTAAAAATAGCCCGCGAGAGGGGTGACAAAGTTTTTTTTTTTTTTTTTTTTTTTTATTATTTATTTCCAATGGCAAGGCAAGCTCGTTTTCGAAAAATTTTATAATTATTTTATTCTATTATTTTAAATGTATAAAAATTGTTGTTTAAATGTGTATTTCCTAACCTCGGTTAGAATTTTTTTGTATTACTGATGGGCCATCTGTTGGTGAGCCAATCAATTGGAGCACCATGTAGCAAGTTGCGATCGCAACTTGTCTGTCACCTTACTTTTTATATTTTGTGTAATCCTTTTATTTTGTTGTTTTATCTTAAATTCTTTATTTTATTTTATTTCTTTTTAACTTTGTTAAACTCTTATCTTTATTTTTGGGCATCGTAAACGGACCCTTAATTGTACCGATAGCTTAGCTTTTTTTCGATCCCCCTGCTTTAATTGTTAGCAAGCAGGAGATGTTTTTCTTAACTTTTACCCTTGTTTTTCTATTTTATTATTACTCATAAATATTAAGCAACCCCAATTTGTGCAAAATGTTTTTAATTAAATTAAGATGTGGAGGTATTTTGTGGCTCCCAAAGCCACCCAGGAACCCGTAACCGGTACGCCTGTTGCCCGTTGCCCCTGGCAAGCAAGTATAAGAAGAATAAAAATAGTAATAAAAACAAAAATAATAAGGGAAAAAAAAATACAACAGAATAAACGTCCAAAGAATACAAAGATGACCGGGAAGTCATTGCCTTAAGAGTTCTCTCGCACGCCAGTAAAGCGCTGCACATCGTTGGAGGTGGTCTCTGCTCATTGGGTCTGCTTTGAACCCCATAGGGGGCAAGCCGGGATTCGAAAATATTTTAATGCGATGGAGATGTTCTGCCAGACAGGAAAAAAAAAAAAAAAAAGGACTGCCAGAAGCTGCAGA